>QAPG01000221.1:0-36975 GCA_004366825.1 Colletotrichum spinosum | reverse complement strand
ATAATAAGAATAAATATTTAGAATACCAGTTTACACCTATATAGTAAGATTATACATAGTATGTGTTACCCTCTAGATTAACCAACATATAGTTACTATTATCTAAAGTTTTAAATTTTTCTTAAGAAATCTAGATTTAAAGTAAGTAATTACTTAATCTTCTTTTTAATTAAAATATTTAGTATCTAGTTTTTAGAAGCTAATTAAAAGTATAAATAGTAATAGTATATTAAAAAGTAGTTTAATTTATATTTTAGAAAGTATAAAGGTTTATTTAAGTTTTAAAAGTATCTCTTATTATTTTGAATATTCAAAATAGTAGTTAGGATTTCTATTAAAATATTAAAAGCATTATAATTAATCTTATTATATAAAAAAGCTTTAGGGAGACACTATATTACTTCTATAATAGCTAAAATAACTTTATCTAGAACTATAAAGTCTAAATAGTTATAAATTATGAGTATATAGTTTTATATATAGGATTTAATTAGTAAAAAGATTAATAAAAATATAAGATTATAAATTTAAAATATTCTAGTAATAATAGGAGTATAGCTAACTACTTAAGCTTTATATATAGTATCTTACTACTTCTAAAATTCTATTTTAATTACTATTTTTATAATAAGATACTTAAGTCTAGGGGACTAGAGTATTTTATAATATACTAAAGTAGTATTTTAGAAGTATAAGTTATTTATAATATTAAAATAATTATAAAAGTTAGTAGTTTATATTACTATATTTTCTTCTATATTATAATATTAGTATTAAAGGGTTTTATTTATATATTTAAAGATTTAAGTTATTATATAAGATTAGTTTAACTACTTATTTTAGTATTTTCAAATTTTTAAAATATAGAAATTATAAAAAATTACATAAATTATTAGGTTTTTTTAATAAGATTAATAATATCTTTTATATAAACCTCTAGAGTAGTATTATTAGGAGTTATTAATCTTCTTTATAGTTTACTCTTATAGTAATAAAACTTATAAGAATATTTAATTTAAGTATTTTAAAAACTTATTAATACTTCTTAATTTTAGAAAGTTACTTAAGAGTAGCTCTCAAAGAAACTTTAAAAAAAGATTTTAATAAATAGTTATTTTAAAGTTAAAATAGTCCTATAGGTTAGAGGCTTTAGCTTCTACTTAAAAGATATTATATTAGGTAAACTACTAATTAGCTCCCTTGAAGATTAAAAGAAGAGTGCTTTTAGTAAATATCTTGATATTTGAGATATATTAAATCGTTATAATATATACTTATGGCCTAGTGGCTCTTCAGTATCGTGAGACTCTTAATTGTCGCACATACAAAAGTGTGGGCGCGCCTGTGGAGACGGCGCTGGCGCCCGAGGTTTATCCGGTGTAAACTCTGCTCCTCGAGCGCGTTATTCCTGACAATATACTGCAAACGATCCGCCTACTTCGATGGGCTTGTGGGGGGCTCTTGTTCTAGACCCGGCATCAATCCACCTTGGCGAAACACTAGATAGACCAAGCATGTCTTCAACGCCGCTTTTTCACTCTTTCGGCCCACAGTGTCGCCTCAAGCCAGTCTCCATTTCTCCTTCAATTAATGCCGACGATGCCATCCCTGCCGTCGCCGCACAGTTCTTCTACTCTTCTACGATACCAATTGACGATCCACTGTCACCTGGCACCAGCGCCGGTACTTCCGATTTCCGAAGCGGGCGTGGTCCCCTTCGCCCCTTCTCTCTAGGCGACAACAACGCACTCGAGAAGGCTTGGATCAACCTTCTGTCCGAAGAAGACAGCAAGGTTCACGAACAGCTGTGGCGCGATCGTAGATTGAGCCCAATAGTCGAAAAAGCGACCGCGAGCAGGTTGAGCCTTCTTGTGCGCAATCTTGCAGCAAAACATGCCCACAAGCACGGCACAACGTTCGAGGGATCAGCGCCTGTAGGCACATCTGCAGGCACCCTACCAGAAGCCCCCATTACTCCTTGCTGCCCTGATCTGCTGGTAGATACTTCGACCGAACTACAGAACACCTTTTGCGCTCTCGCTAGAAGGAGGCACCCTGCACTCAGTCAGGACATTGTTATGCAAGGCGTAGCGATGGAGTTGAGACGCTGGATCACAGAAGAATTCAGGCCAGACGTGACGTGGGAACATTCTGGCGGCAAATTTTCATCACGAGCCCTAGCCGAGTCTTCTCACTCGCGCCAGATGAGCAATACTGGCTCCTTCAGCCCGCGACGGGAAAGTGTTGGCGAACCATCTCGATTTCAAAAGGATGAAGGTCGTCTAGGTGTTCAGTATAGGGCAAGATCAGACTCCAGAGCGAGCAACCAGACGTCCCGCTCATCAACCCCCGACCGGGCAACAATAGTTCGACTTCCGACTATAGACGACGGTATATCTGGGAAACCTTTCCTTCGGGCGGCTGCCCGCCATCCCCAGCCCACCATAACGCTAGGGATCCCTTCCGCCGGAAGCTCTACTTTCGTTGTCAGCCAACAGCATGGTACGGCAATTACAGCTTTGCCGCCAAGTGTGAAAAGAGAGGGGGGAAATACCGGGTTAAAACACTCTGTGAGCTACGAAAAAGTAGCTGTCGATGTCGTTGTCGGCATTTCCAGGTTGCATATGGTGTCCATGCCAGCCTTGCAGATGAAGCCTATCTACTGGTCTCCTGTCAATGATATTGCCGTGGTTCTTCGCGCAACTTGGTTCTACAGGTAAGTCTTTGTTCGCTGTTTGAGGGGCGCGGCCTCTATCTGACAGCGCTACTCATAGAGATACGATGCTTCCAGTCCCCTCGACCGTGGCAAACCAGTTAGAGGCAGGTTATCGAGAACTTCGGCCCCACACTGAGACCTGGGGCGACGAGATACGCTGTGCGGTTGATGTCGGTCCTCTTGGCGAAGAAAAGGTGTCACATCGACTTTGGCCAGAGGAATCTAACAGACCCAGTGGTGAAGCCAAACGATTGATTTGGGACACTCGAATCTCAGCAGATCCTTATTGCGCCGCGAGTTGCTTCCACGGAGAAGCTGCGGCCCAAGGATCAGTCGATCCGAATCCATCTTTTGAGCCCGCCACTCCTCAACACCGAAGCTACGCAACATACAACGTCATCTACAAAGATGCCGTTGAGGCATTTCTTCTCAAACCTAGCCTGAAACCTTCGGCTTATTACGGACGCAGGCCAGTTGCCAAGATCATGAAGGGGATGACCGTTGGCATTCCCGTTGTTCGGGGATTTGATCGAAAGAAATGGGATCGGGTACATGACAAAAAGCTCGGCCGCAACAGCGCTCAGCAGCCTCCGCCAGCAGTTCCAAATGACGCCGAAATTGCGGACTCGCATTCCTGTACAGCTTGCAAAGCGGAAAAGGAACGAGGACAAGTGACTGACTTGGTACTGGTCGTTCACGGCATCGGACAGAAGTTCGCTGAACGTGTCGAAAGCTTTCATTTCACACATGCTATCAACGCCTTTCGTCGTGAAGTCAATCTCGAGTTAAGCAACCCTGCCGTCAAGGCGGTTTTGCGAGCTGATCAAAATGGCATCATGGTTCTTCCTATCAATTGGCGTCACACCCTGTCATTTGAAGACGGCGGTCCCATGACCGAGGAAGACAAAGCGGCGAATGTCCCTGATGGATTCGCTTTAAAGGATATTGAGCCTGGCAGTATCCCAGCCGTAAGAAGCATGATCTCGGACATTATGTTCGATATACCCTTCTACATGTCACATCACAAGAGCAAAATGATCGAAGCACTTGTGACCGAGGCCAATAGGGTTTATCGATTATGGTGCCGGAACAACCCCGGATTCGCAGAAAAGGGGCGCGTTCACCTGATAGGACACTCGCTCGGAAGCGCCATGGCCATTGATATTTTGTCCCGACAGCCCTCTCATGTACCCATGCCGGATTTTAGAGATGGATTGCTGCAGTCCGACTTCTTCGAATTCGACACAAAGAATCTTTTCCTGGTGGGAAGCCCTGCCGGCTTCTTCATGCTTCTTGAGCGAGGCATGCTCCAACCGCGCCGCGGGAGGAAAAAACCTGGTGCTAACAGCTCCGACATTCACGCCCACGATCTCACAGGTCAGGCTGGTCAATTTGGATGCATCGCCGTCGACAACATATACAATATACTGGCCAAGGAAGACCCGATCGCATACTTGCTCAACGGCACCATTGATCCTGTATACGCGGCCAGTTTGAAGACTGCCTATGTGCCTTCGACTTCCAATTCACTCTTCAAGTACGTAGGCAACGCTGTGCGTAGTCTTGTGCCAGGCAGTAGCAATTCATCCGTTCAAATGACGGCCTCAGTGGAGCCACGACAGAAACCCAGCGTCACGCGTCTGCCATCTCAGCTCGAACTTGAGGTCCACGACTTCACGCGCGAGGACAATGCGGAGAAGAGAGCATATATGCTCAATGATAACGGTCAGGTCGACTACTATCTAAAATACGGTGGCGGCCCATTGGAGATACAGTACCTCAACATGTTGAGCGCGCATACATGCTACTGGACCAGTCTCGATTTCATACGAATGGTGTGTATGGAGATCGGTAGAGAGCCGGGAAGACAAAATACGATACCAATCCTGAGGGCGCAAAAGGCCACGAAGAGGGTCAATGTAGATGGGTGAGAGGTTCTTAGAAGTGTGATATCACAGCAATGATTAGGGCCGTCTTTTATGTTCGTTGGTCCTTGGTCTAATTGATTGCACGTACCACTTAACGCATTGCGGACGCACGACGACAGCTTTGTGTCCCTCGGCTGACGCTGACAATGGCATCCTGTTGCTTCTCAAAAGCCATCATCTATTTCCATCATGTCACGTTCCAGATCGTCGTCTATTCCGTACAGGTCCCCTGTGCCACGCCCATACTCATTCGCGCCAGGGTTTTTGGTGCTCACCAGTTGCTGAATCCTCTCCAGATCTATCTTCTCCTTGTGCCTCATCAAGTCATTGTAGCTCCAGGTGCTCACGCCCTCCTGGTCCTTGGCTCGGAAGGGCTGCGCCATCTGTTTAAGGAACCGTCGGGCGCTGCTGACTGCCATGTCTGTGCTGAGATTGGTGTCGGCATCAAGGAGGCCTTGGTTAATCCACTTGGGCAGCTGCACCCGCTTTTTTTGAAACCTACGGTCCGCGAGCACCATGATACCGTAGTCGTCCTTCCCTCTGAGAACGCGCCCAAGACACTGCGCGGCATGTCGCATGGCATCAAATGAGAGGAAGTCGTTTTCGCGTATGCGATACGTCTCCCTAAGGAATTCCAGCCTCGCCTTTAGGATTCGGGATTCGGTATATTGGAACGGAACACCAACGCACAGCACCGTCCTGCCGTATTGGTGGTCAAAATCAATGCCCTCCGAGACCTTTCCACGAGCGACACAGAGCAGCACGGCGCCACGGCCATTGCAGCAGGCCGTTCTGTACGTCTCTAGAGCCAATGAGGTCTCCTGTGCGTCCGGCGTCTCGACAAGGATAAGCTTGTATTTCCAGACTTCTTCCAGAATGTTCATTCCTTGCCACATACTGATGATTGACTCCATGTAGAGATACGAAGGGAAGAAGACAACCATGCCGTCAGGTGTGATTTTTGCAAACTCCGTTAAGAGGGTGCCGTAATTTCGTACGACGCTCGGTTCGTTCCTGACCTGAAAACTGGTGGACACGGAAGCCTGGTCACTTCCTCGGGTGACGATCATGGGCAAAAAAGATCTTCTCGCCAAGGTCATGCTATATGACTCCTGTACAACTGTGGAGAACCCCAGCATCTTGGGGTACATCTCCAGGGGGGAAATAGTTCCCGAGGTGATAATGACCGAGCTGAACCGATCGAAGACTGGCCGGATTGCGATAGCAGCATCAAGGCATGTGAAATGAAGAACGGGGTTCGGCACCTCGGCGGTCTCCGACTCGAAGGGCTCTAGAATGAGCAGAAAGCCCTTCTCGTAGGTGGCGACTAGGGTCGCAAAAGTGGCCACCTCCTGCAGGGGTTGATAGTCCTCGATGTTGGTGAGCTCAAGCGTTCGTACGAGAGAAGTCAGTCGCTCGGCGCAAAATCTTAGTGGCTTTTTCTCGATGAAGGTGTACTCTCTCAGATGCGCCAGGAACGATGGTGGCGTCTCTGATATTGTGTGTCTGACCTTCATTCGGGTCTGGCTTCACTGTCAGTATCTCGAGCCATGATTCACCCTGCGGGTAGACCAACCTTGAGGTATTCAATGAATCGTTTAAGGAAGGATACGAAGTGCTCGGCTCGCCTGATGTTGCCGGGCACTGCCTCTTTCAATAAATCATCTGGTAAAGCTACCCAAAATGTCAGTATTAGGCCCATGTCGAAAAAGTCTGTTGTCTGACCTGGATTTGCCATGAAGGCGTCCTCTTGTCGCGCCTCATCCGCGTCCCGAAGCCCCTCCACAAGCTTCAGATACTCATTTTGGAGCTGCTCTTGATCTGTGTCTCTCATTTCAGAAATCTTACGCTCTAGGTTCTGGGCTCCCCTGGTCGCCTTTCGTAAAGAATCTTCCGTGATGTCCGTGCTCAGCGACTCGATGCAGACGTTATCGATGTTGTGAGCTTCGTCGAAGACCACAATGCAGTCTTTCGAAAGTTCCTTGGAAACCCTCTCGGCGATCTTGGGGTCCAGTAGGTAATGATAGGAATATATGATGACGTTACAGAATTGCATCTTATCAGTGTCAGCGCTTGAAGTCGAATGTGGGTTAGAGTGGGAAGCTCGTACCATCCGCCTAGCAGTAAAGTAGGGGCATTGCTTATGCTGCTCACCGTAGCGTAAGAGACCATCGAAAGTCCACACGCCGTTCGGGATCAGGTTGTGAGGTTCGAGCAGATCCAGATTCTATCCATGTAAGCAATGGCGTATATAGGCTCTCGGAGTAGAAGGGCAACTCACGTCGTGGTAGACGCATACGTCTACGTTCTCGCCCCTGTCTTTCTTCTCCTTTACGAAGCCAGCCGTTAGACTGCGGCATCGCGCATCAACGATGGCGCCGCTCTTCTCCTGTTTGACAGAAGGATGAAGACATAGGTTCTTCCTGCTTGTCAGTCCTAGTCCTCTAAATTCTTCTTCCACTCCTAGCTGCTCGGCTCGGTACTTCATCAGGGCCTTAAGCTCGGCAAGTGCTTTCTCGATCTCGGACATGGTACCTACACGAAGTCAGAAGAGCGTTTAGAAGGAGATACATGCTGGCTGACGAGAGCAGTATATGAGCTTCCGATGTTCCGGGTTGTGCTGCTGATAGGCTACGATCAGCGAGAGGAGTGAGACTGTTTTCCCTGTGCCTGAAGGCATTTCCAGGACGCAATGGCCGCCAGCGTCCAGGGTTTCTGTGGTCACCAACTACATGTCAGCTTCAACATCTGAGAGTGATATACGACGTTTAGTTGCTAACTTTTGAGATCGCACATGTACCTGGGAACGCAAGTACGATTGATTAGCCAAGAGTAAGCAGGGGGCAGAGGGTTAGCTGCATCACACAGAGACATACGCATATTGCTCAGGGTATATCCGAGGATATGGGAAAATGACGGGCAGTTCACTGCATAACCAGTAAGCAGCCCACGCTGAAACGCGGATTTACGACCGGGACTCACTCGATGAAAAACTTCATGGCGACGAAAAAATGGGCGCTGGCCCGCCAGCTTGCCGAAAAGCGGCGATATGGGAGAGTCTGGTCAAAAGAAGGTCTGAAGGGGTGATGGCAGTAACGAGAGCCTTCTAAATCAACCCGCACAAGTCAGCCGCAGGTTGGTTGGTAAGGACAAGGAGAGCCGATTGTGACAAGCTTAGAGAAGCCAAAGTCGTCAGCGTCACTTCCAGATGTCGAGAACATTGAATTAATTGCCTTTTGAGTGGGTAAAGGGGACGTGGATTGTCCGGTCTGAGACCGAAACAAACACCAACTACTTGGTATTCTTGTCGTGAAGACTTGTTGAGAAGCCCTGTGTTTCTTGCTTTGCTGTTCTTGGCTGCTGACGTCCCGGAAGGCAACACGCTTATGATTCAGGCCATGAACTCGGGTAGTGATGTGGAGTTGGGTAATTAGTATCCACACTATCTTGTCGCGTGATCGCGTGATAAAATGCGTCGTAGTATGTGTTTACGCGCGGTTGCACTTCACAGGGGGGTCCCGAAAGTTGACAGGGGGGTCTAGAGAATCATCAGAGCCAAAAACGATGGGAGGGTCTTTAGTATTTACACTATATATTATATTATATACATATAAGGTATATAATACATACGCTAAGTGCTATAAACTAGCTATCATTACTATTAGTTATATACCCTATATATATTCTATATATATTAAAAAAGTAATAGCTAGTAAAGACTAGTAATAGCCAATAGTAACTATAACTAGTTATTAAAAGGCTAGAAAGAAAGAATTAAATATTAAATATCAGAATCAATATTAATTTTACAGTATTAGTTAGCTAATATTTATAGTTATTTATAAGTATATTAATATTATATTAGTTTCACTTAGGGCTCTGTTAGAAATTTTCCATTACCTTTTCAAATCTCGTCTATTTACTCAAAAATCTATATATAATAGTTATTATATATAATTAAAAAGTAAATGTACAATTTATATAATGAAAAATACGTTTATATTTTAGAAAAGACTCTATTTAAATAGTTTAATATAAGTATAATCTATACAAATAATACTTACTATTTGAAATCTATATAATATAAATTTGAGTATTTAAGCTCTTGATTCTTTATATAATTTAGATTATACGTTTTACTTTATAATAATATTAATATTAATACTAGCTTATATCTAATTTCAGAAATAATAAAGCTTTTTATTATTATAAGTATTTCGCCTAATATAGTAGTTTGATACATAGCTGGCTTTTGCTATTTTATAATAAGAGTAGTAGGTTTAAATTTCATAGTATACAAGTGTAATTAGGTAGATAAATTATTTCTTCCAGTAAAACTAAATATAGTAATTACTACTAGCTATTAGTTCTAACTAAAAGCTTTTATAGAATAGCTAGTAATTACTTAATAACTAATAATAATTAGTAATAGTTAGTTAATACTAAGTAATCTATAATAATACTCTACTATAATCTTAAGTTAAATAATTCTAATAGATATAGATTTTTATTAGTTAATATTATGAGTACCGCTACATTAAGTTCAATACTTCGAAGCTACTACTATAGAGACTATCACGCGGCCTATACTAGTAAGTTTATATATCCAGTTATTACTCCGTCATCTTATATTACCTATATGTTGTCACAAATGCGGTAGTGCATGCGTATAGGGGCGTATGCGTTATTATTAGTATTATTATTGTTATGATATGTGTGTTATAGTAGTAAAGGCTATAGGAGGTGGTCTTACCTTAGCCTATGCCTATAAGTAGTAGTCTATAGTAATATTATTTCTAAAGTATTCCCCTAACTATATAGTATTACTAGTATAACTAGTTATATAAGGTAATATATATAGAATAAAGCTGTTTAATGCTAAAATTTATATAGATAAAATAGTAAGAAGATATCTTTAAATATTGATAGTAAAATAGTTATAAGATAGATTATAGCTATTTTTATAGTAATCTATACTTCATTTCCTTATTAAGTCTCTAGTATTTAGTAAGAAAAGTAATATTATTTATAAGCTATATTTACTAAAGTCTACCCCTTAGTTAAAAACATATAGCTAGCTAGATACGAAAAGCATTAAAATAGTAGAAAGTCGAAATAATAAAAGGTTCAAAACTATCCATTTCAAGCACAAGAGCTATTTTAAATTTAAAGCTATTTTGAATATAAAACTATTTTGAATATGAAGCTATTCAGAGTAGAAAGAGTTTTTTAGTAGAATAGATAGATAGGTAGGTAAACTTATAGTTAAGTTATCATTAGAAATAATTGTAAAATAAGAAGAAATATAATATAATAAAAGTAGTTTTTCTCATATAGAAACTTGGTCAAAATATTCTTGATAATAGTATTTAAATAGAAAGAGAAATAATAATGTAATTAATACTATAGTTAACAATTTCTAATTATTACTTATAGGGATATTAAGGTTCTTATATAGAGAGTTTATTTTAGAATTCTAATTATACTACTAGAGTTCTAGTTATAGCTATAGTAAATAAGCAATTATAATTATAGTATATAAAGTATTATAGTTGCAATATATACATCTTAATACAATATATAAACTTTTATAATTATAATATATAACATATTATAACTATAATATATAAGCTAAAGCGTAATATATACTATAATATAACTATAGTATATTAATTACTATAGCTATAGTATATAAAGTATTATAATTATAATATATATGGTTTAAACTATTTCTAATATCTTATAGAAGAATAAACCTCTACATATTTACCTTATTCACTTAAGAACTACTAGGAGTAAAAAAGTAAAATGAATATATTCATAGAGCGATTATAATACAATTTATTTATATAGTAATGTCATAGAATTTCTTATTATTTCTATGAGTATAATAGATAGATGTAAAAGGTTTTTTACATATTGGAACAAAATCTAATATCTCCCTATAAAATATATTCTATTAATACTTAGTTAAATTACATAAAAACTTGTAAAGCTTAATAAAAAGAAGAAAGAGAAAATTCATATAAAGTTATAAAATTTGAAATCTATCAAAAATAAAACAAAGATTTTTCAAAATATCTTTTCTTAAAATTGAAATAAAACTCATTTAAATTTCATGACACTTAATCGTTTAATTAGAATATCAATCATATTATTTTTTATATTTATATCATTTATAAAGATCTATTTGACATAGTGGTTTAACGACTAGCTAGCCTTTACTATTCTATAATATAAGTAATAGGTTTGAATCTTATAGTAAGTAAGTGCGACTAGTAATTATAAACCTTCGAGTTATATAAACTAAGTATAATAACTAGTACTAGCTATTAGCTCTTACTAATAACTATCTATAGCTAGTAACTATTAATAACTAATAATAAGTACTACTAGTTAGTAAGTATTGATATTATATAATATCTTATTATCATCTTTTGAAAAGTAATTGTAATAGATATAAGCTTATATATCTCTTTTAATATACCTTCTATATTTAATAGTAATTATATTAACTAATCATATCATTACTACTTGAGGTTTCTTCCATTTAAATAGTTCCTCAGCCCTAGGATTATCTATAGAGTTTATAAAATAAGAACTAACTACTAGGTATAACTTCCTTTAAAAGATTTCCAAGGAGCATATAACTTTAAATAGATCAGAGACCTTCGATACAACTAAATATAATATATAAAGATATTTTTATTTCTAATACAATCTCTTATAAAGTAATATCTTATACCCGTATATTTTTCTTTTTTTTTAGAATTCAGGACTTTTAGCTAGTTTCTTTAATATTAAATTATTTACAAAAGTCTTAGGTTTTTTAATTTTAGATAATCCTAATTTTATATTTATATAGTTATAAGTATAATATAAATATGTTACTTCTTTATAAATATCTAACAGAGCTATATATGTAGCTTTATAAGTAGATAAAACTACTATGTTTCTTGTATAATAAGTAATTTATAATATTACTATTTCTTTTTAAATAGAAGAAAGAAAAAGAAGTAGATTCTTTATTAAGCGGAGCCTGTATAGCTTCTTTATAAAAAACAATTCTAGCTTCTAGACTTCTAATTAGTTATTATTAACTCAGCTATAATTAGTTAGTTAATATCAAGACTAACTTCTACTAGTCAATAGCTAAATACTACTTCTAAATTAGTTAAATACTAGGCTTTGCTTTCTCTCCTCTAGCGCTTGTACTAGAGTTAAACTAGTTATTTAAATCTCTTATTTGATTTAAATTCGCATATTATATAATATTTTTAATAAAGAATATATTATTATAATTATAAACGAATCTATATTCTTTTCTATTATTTAAATAATCCTATATATGATTAAAAACTAAAGTGGGTTTTTATCTAAAGTATACTGAAATTAAAAATAGACTATTATTATAACAATAATATCAGGTTTTATTTTCAAAGTAGAAAATAATAATAAAGCCCCTATTTCTTATTAAAACTTTAAGATATCAGATTTTAAAGCTTTTTCTTTATTTCTTAAGTAGTTTAAGATTATTATCTATAATAGCTTTAGATTAATAAATAGTTTCTTTTTATATTGTGTAATCCCTTTCTTAGCATATTTATTTTAATCAACAATATCTATTTCTTCCTTTTAGTTAATAGATCAATTATAACTGAGAAAAATAAAAGATTTTCTAGAATTCTAAATTTCTATTTTCTATTTTAAAGAATTATATATATGATTAGCTGTTTTTATTCATTAGTAGTTAGTAATATACTGTCAATATAGTAAATTAAAATAGCTATATAGAATTCTTTATCAAACATAAAACCTATTTTATTATAGAGAGAAATAATAAATTCTATTAAATAAAGAATATTGTTTCAGATAATTATGTTAAAGTTGAGAATTCTATTTCAAACTATATAATAATTTATCTAGTAAATAAATAAAAGTATAAACTCTACTATTTCTATAAATATTTATATTTATATTCAGATTAAATTCTAAAGAATTCTTCTTACATTGAGATAAAGTCTAGTTGATAAATAAATTTATATAAGTCTATTGATGTTATTATAAGTAAATATAATAGTAATATTCTATTATATTGAAATCTATTCTAAATAGAAAAAAGAATTAATATATAGTTCTAAGTTTGAGACTTATAAGTAATACTAAAACGTTCTAGATTAACTGATATTTAAATATTAATTATAATCTTAAGCTATT
Source organism: Colletotrichum spinosum (assembly GCA_004366825.1). Taxonomy (NCBI): domain Eukaryota; kingdom Fungi; phylum Ascomycota; class Sordariomycetes; order Glomerellales; family Glomerellaceae; genus Colletotrichum; species Colletotrichum spinosum. The sequence goes on along the minus strand of QAPG01000221.1, from coordinate 24,114 downwards.
AATCTAACTTTATACATAGTTTCTTTAGTTATATTATTTGGTTTTAATTTCTAAACCTTTCTATTTCTTAGAATATTAATATCTTTAATATTCATAATAAAAAGGAGTATTATTGTCTAACTATTTATAGATTTTATTTATTCTATTTCTTGTACTATAATTACAATCCAGTTTCTATATTCTGGAAATTTAAATACGTAGAAAAAGACGTAAATTCTTCTATTTTATTTATTAATGAATTATAGGAAACTTAATTATCTTCATTAACACTTCTATATAATGTTATATAACTCCTTAAACTAAAATAGCCTAGAATAGTAAGAATGGCATTCTCTTTATAGGTTTTATAGTCCTTTTTAATTTTATCTAATATAATAGGTAAATCAATATATAGATTAGATTCTCTCTAAATATTATTATGAATTCCTATATTCAATTCTAATATTTTATTATTTCCAGTTATATTCAATATTTGAACTTTCTCTTTTAGAATTATTCTAGATATTTCTTAAAGTTTAGTAATAGTATTCATCAAAACGTTATTATTATTACTATTATTATTTTAATCTATACTGAAATAGAATCTTCTAGGTTTGAAATAAGATTATTATTAAAATAACTAAATTTATAATTATTAGAATTCTTTTTTAAATCAATCAATAAAGGTAACTCTTCTTCTAAATCATAGAAGGTATTTTCTAAGACATTTTATATTACTAAACTATATAGCTTTCTTTTAATTCAAATCTTAAGCTTTATAGATATTATATCTATAAATTACAATAGCTCTTTTATAAGCTTTTATACTTAATTTATTATTATTAGAATCTTTATTTTTATAATAATAGAAACTACTCTATATCTTCATATTATTCATATTAGGCTTTATTCTATTTTTTAATTCATAGACAATCTAAAGATTTATGGAATTATAAAGAGTTCTATTATAGATAGAACGTTACTAATTAAATTATCTTCTTTCTTTTTAGAAAGAAGAAATAAAATCAAAACTTTTTAAAAATATCTATAGAAGTAATTAACTCTAGTAGGTTTCTTTATTATAGTAGTAGTCTTCTTTATTATACTAATTTTAATCCTACTAGTTTTAAATATTTTAAAAGCTTAAAATAGAAGTAAAAATATTAAGTATTTTAGTAACTTAGGAAACTTAGCAAAATATAACTAAATGAATAACTTAAATCGATATATTTTAACTTTATATTATTACTTAAATTTCAAATCTATTTTAATTAGATAAATATCTATAGTATTAGTAATCTAACTTTAAATCCTAAGAATTAAATAGTTAAAAGTAAAATTAGCAAAGTTAATAGAAATATTAATATTAAAAAGTATAAATAAGAAATAATAACTTTAAATTTAATTAAATAATATATAGTCCAAAAAGAAACACTAAATAAAATAAACCTCTTAAAAATTAAAAAAAAACATCTTAAGTAGTAGACATATTATTAATATTAGAATAAAGATGAAAAACGCTACTTATAACTTTAAATTATAATTTCTAAATACTTTTTAAAATAGACTTATATAATATCCCTTTAAGCTTAAGAATAAATAAAGAAAAAGCTAGTATAAGATTATTTGATAAAATATCTAAATTAAAACGTATCAAGAAGTTAATAGTAATATTCACTAAATTATTATTAATTACTTTAATCTCTATAGGTCTAACTTATAATTAGAATATTAGTAATAACTAAAACTTATTACTTATACTTAAAATTAAGATTTATAGAATTATAAAGAGTTCTATTATAGATATATATATATATAAACTTTTGAAGTATCTCCTTATAAATGATAGAATAAATTTAAATAATACGTTAGAGTTCTAATTTTATTGAATAGAATTCCTATCATTCTTTCTATTAAACTATTAAATGTATAAATATGAAAAGATTTAATATTATAAATAATGTTAGAATAAGAATGAATATCTTTCATTCCTTTTTTAGTAAATTCATTACTTCTATTAATATTAAATTCTTTTATCTTTCTCTTATTATTATTTTGTACTTATTCTATAGATTTAGAACTTTCCTTAAAGCTTCTTCAGTTAATTTAAGTTTTAATACAAATCCCTAAGTAAACCTAGTTAATTCATTAATAAGTAGAATAAGTCTATTTAATCCACTATATACTATAAAGATTATAAGTTTATATCAATCTAAACTACTATAATATAAATATTAAGAATTATATTTTTAGTTCTTAGTACTCTTACTAATATTATTAATAAACCTTCTTTTAATACAGACTTTATAAATAGAACGAATATCCATTTTCTTTATTTTATACGATAGATTTAAAATATTATCTTCTAAAGTATTTATAGCTTTCATATCAATATAATTTAAATAGTTCTAGAAAAACTAAATACTCTATAATATAATAGTAGAAAGAATAAAAGTCTTTTATAAAATCCTTTCAATACAACTAACATAAGTTATTTTTCTTAAGTCTAATCATTGAAATAGTATTTTTCTATATTATATAATACAGGCCTTTTTAGAAACCTAATATAATTCTGATAATATTAAGCTTATTCTGAAATATTAGATTGTCTTTTAATCTAAAAACATTATAAACCTCTTTAAATATAAATATTTAATCTTTTAGAGATATATTTAAACTCTTTATTATCCTAGTTATAGAACATATAGTATTTCCCTATTCAATTAATTTTGAAACTAAGTTTATATGAAATAAATTAGATCTATCTTTAAATATATAAGTAGAAATAATTATATTTAAATGAACATAAATATCTTTATAACTTTCCTTTTAATTAAATCCCTAAAGTGTCTAGTAATCTATTGATTTATTCAGAAACCTAAAGTTTTGTTACTATTATTATTAATTCTTTTTATATAAAGTATTTTAATAACTCTTATATCTTTAAAGGTATTATCTTCTTTAGATATATATTACAATCTATATCTTTAAAAATACATTCTTTAAATTCAAAACTTCCTTTATCTTCTAATAATTTATCTTCTATATTATTACTTTCTTTCATTCTAGTTAGAATAATATTAATCAATTTTAAGTTTTTCTTCTTAAACTTTCTTATATTGCTATTACTATTTTTAATTAGAATATATATATTAGTTTAAAGCCTTTCGTAAATAAAAATAAATATAACTTTCCTCAGTATAATTATTTTTCTTATAATACTTATGAATAATTCCTTTCTATTATTTATATAATTCTTTTATAACTCTTACATTCTTCTTCTTCTAAGTATTCTAAATATAAGTAATTAAATTATTATTTCTTCTTTTTAATATATTTACTAAACTAAAGAATAAAACATCTAAAATATAAAGCTCTTTATTAAATTTAAAGTTCTAAGGTATAGAAATAATAGAACCTTTATATTTAGAATTAAAACTATTTATTATATATACTTTGACTATTTATTTAAATAACTCTAATCTACTATAAGAAAAGTTATTAATGAATTCTTGAATTCTATTTAGAAACTCCCCTATGCTACTAAAATTACTTAAAGTAATATTAAAGAATTATCAAGAAGTTAAGAATTCATTAATAAACCTTAAAAGCTTATGGAGTTCTTATAAAGATTTAAAGTTTCAAAAACAAATATTTATATTATCTTTAATAATCTGAAGAAAGCTATTCTTATGGTATACTTATATATAATTTAAAGTTTTCTTGTTTTTATCCTCATTTCTAAGAATAGTAGATTTAATAATATTTATAAATATATTTTTACTAGTAAATAGAACTTTAATATTAATAGAATAAATCTTATATTTATTACTGCCTACTAATTTGAAAACAGTAATCTTTCTAGAAATTACTTATTCTATTAAAATAAAATAAATTACTAAAATATATATTTTATAAACCGTTTTTCTAAAGAATTATAAACAAATTATAATGTATTATATAAAAATACTATATTTCCTAAAAGAATAGAATTTCAAATCAAAATCCTTCTTTTCTATTTAGATAGAAATAAAACTTGAAGAATAAATCTAAGAAATCAAAAATCTATATCTCAATATTCTTCTCTTCTTTTTTTACAAAATTGAATTTTTCCATGATTATAAATTGAATCACCAATTAAAATAAAATTTGAAATAAAAAGAATTAATTTTCTATATATATTAATCTTTTTCTAATTCAAGTAATCTAAAATAAAAGTAGAAATAAACTTAGGAGTAATTTAAAAGAATAGTTAATCAAGAATAAATCTCAAATATCCAAAGAATTAAAAAGAACTAAAATAAATAGAAAAGTCTAATCTTAATAATAATAAAATAACTTATTATATAAAGTCATTTTACCCGTTTGACGTAATAGTTTAATATCTAGCTGGCTTTTACTGTTTTATACTAAGAGTAGTAAGTTCGAATCCTATAGTAGGTAATTATAATTAGTATTCTTACTAGTTATATAAACTATGTAATAATTACTAATAGCTATTAGTTCTTACTACTAGCTGTAAATAGCTAGTAACTATTTATAGCTAGTAGTAAGTATTACTAATTAGTTAGTATTAATATATTATAATAATAACCCTTTAAAGAAGTAATTATAATAAATATAACCTTATATCTTCCCTTTATAATATACTTCTTATATTTATTAGTAATTATATTAACTAACTATACTTACTACTTAAGGTTTCTTCTATCTAAATAGTTCTTTAGTATTAGTAGTATCTATAAGGTAAATAAGACAAAAGCGAATAACTAAATATAACTACTTTTAAAAGGTCCTAGAGAGGTATATAACTTTAAATTGATTAGAAACCTCTAATATAACTACTATATAAAGTTATTTTTCTATACAAATAAAGTAATTCTAGTAAAATCTTTAGTTTGTTCGAAGATAGTAAAAAGATAGAAATCTTTTTGAAGTTTATTATAATATTTAATTATATAAATAAATGAAGAAAACCGTTTTTCAAGAATAGAATATAGAATCTTCAAAATAAAAGAAGCGAAGCTTATAGTCTATTAGAGTAAATAAATATATAAAAAGATTAGCAATTAGATGATTACTATAAATAACTATAAAATCGAAGGGAATATAATATAATAAAAGTAATTCTCTCAATATAAAAACTTAATTAAAATATTCTTAATAATAATTATAAAAATAGGGGCCAATAGCTTGCTCTCTACTATACCTATTAGTAGATATATTACCTTTTAAAATATAACTTCAGCCTTCTTATCCTCCTACTAACTACTATAGCTAACCTCTAGTTAATCTAAAGCTAAACTCCTCATAACCATAACTGATATATCTACCCCATATTAACCTTTTTATAAATAATAAATAACTAATAACTTCTTTCATAATAACTTTATACTCTTATATTCTTATATCTTTATACTTTCATAGCTATTAGTATTTTATTTCAATATCTTAAGATATTTCATTACTACTAACTATAAGTATTCTATTTGAATATTTATTATACTCTTAATATTTATAGTTTTAATATCTTTTAAATTAAACCTTACTTATTTTTAAGATAATACTTTATATTACGGATATAAAAGCTTTCTACTATCAATATAAGTTAATAAATAATCTTTATATCAATATAATAAGACTTAACTTATTCTGGTTAGTAAAGAGTCTTAATATATTAATTAAGTATAATTAATATATAAATTATGCTTATATAGATATAAATATTTCTGATATAGTTAAATAGCTTTCAAAATACCTATAATTATATTACTATAATACTTTAAAGTATCTAGTAATTAGTATTATAATGAAGTATTAAGATTAGAATGTTATTTAATTGATATTTAATCTTTAATATTAGTAGTTTAATATAACAACTTATAGGATAACTAGGCAGTTTTCTTTTAAATATCTATAAGCTATTTATTAGTTATAATATTTAAAATAATCTTATTAGAACTTAATTTAATATACTAATAGTTTCAATTCTAATAGTTATAATTAGACATTTCTATATTTATCTTATAATCATTCTTGTATAAACAGTTATATAGATTTTGAGGAGGTTTTAATTCTACTATAGAAATTATAGAAAGGTAATAGATTATATAACATTTAGCTATTATAAATATTCTATTGTATTCTACGTTTTAACAGGTTTATTAAAACTCTTAACCTTATAACCTTAGTAGTTACTTTTACCTATATTATTACTATAAGGTCTTCTATTACTATAGAGTTAAATATTAGAACTAGGAATATAATTATCCATAATAATAAGTAATTTTATAACTATTTTAATTAGTTATAAGCTAGTATTAGTATGAATGCTATTATTAAATAAAGTTTATAATTAAATCTATATATAAAGTGAAGAGTTTAGATATTATTCTAAGTATAAAGTAAAAGTAACTAAGTAATACTAATAAAATAGAAAGAGAAATAGTAATTTAATCAATAATATAATTAACTATCTTTCACCATTATTTATAGAGATATTAAGACTCTTATATGAAAGGTTAATTCTAAAATTCTGACTATATTACTAAAGTTCCACCTAAAGTTATAATATATAAATTACTATAGTCAGAATATATACAATATTATAATTATAACATATACATATTGATATAGAATATAGATTACTATAATTATGATATACAATATACTTTAATTATGGTGTATAAGTTATAATATAATAGATATTATAATATAACTATAGCATATAAGCTACTATAGCTATAATATATTGGGCATTATAACTATAGTATATATAACTTAAACTACTTCTAATATTGTATAAAAATAAACTTCTATATATTTATATTATTTACTTAAGAATTACTAGGAGTAGAAAGATAAAATAAGTATATATTTATAAAGCGATATTTGTACAATACGTTCATATAGAAATATCATAGAACTCCTTATTATTTCTATTAGAATAATAGAGATAGAAGTTCTTTATATATTAAAATAAATCTAACACTTCTGAATAGTAATACTATAGTACTATTATACACACAAATCTTCTACCCTCTGTAAAAGTACTAATTATTTAAGTAGTCCTCATACCTCCTATTTTAAGTATAAAGCTATTTAGAGTAGAGGAGACTTTAAGTGATAGTACTATAGTATTATTATACGTATAAATCTTCTATATTTCTATAAAATAACTAAATACTTTTATATTTCTTATAGTAAGCCTTTTATTTTAATAGTAATAAGTATTATAGGTTTTAGATGTTACTCTAGCGGTTTAGTATTTTTATTCAAGTAAGAATAATAGTCTAATTAGTATGCTATAAAGATATATACTAGGTATTTGTTATACTAGTATTTAACTATAATAAGGTAAGTAGTTAACTTGTTATTATCTTCTTAATTATAAAGTATAATAAGAGGTAATAGCTATTTTATTATTTTTATTAGTATAGTGTTACAAGTACTAGCGAGGGCTTTACGATAATTAGATATTTAGCCTAAATCTAAATTTTATATACTACTACTTCTATTATAATAAAGCTATTCAAGAAACCTTGGTGTAGTTAATTTAGCTATAGACTTGTAGTTTTGATTTTAAATATTAAAAAAGCTACTTAATAGATAATTAGGGGGTTATCTTCTTATTATAAGAACTATAATTAAAACCCTTCCTAGTTATTAAGATTAAGGTCTTATAAGTATTCATAATACTACTATAAAGCTTTATAGAGTTATTAATCTAGTAGTAATATAGTATATTTAATAAAGGCTTTAAGCTACTACTTGAAAGACTTGTTAGGAAAGTAGTACCAGGTAAAGTACTTAGAGGTAATACTACTTATAGTAAAAGCTTAAATCTTTTTATAGTACTTTTAATTTAGCTATATTCTTAAGAATCTATTTAATAATTATATTAGAGTTAGGTATAGACTTATAAGATTTCTAATAATAGTTTAGAAAGTACTTTTACTAGTATTTACAGGTTGGTCTTAGTTATAAATATAGTAATAGAAAGTATCTTAAGTTTTACTAATAGAAGTAGTATAGCTGTAGTTTTATTAGGGTAAATATAATCTCATAGGTTATAGTTATATATAGTTATCTTAATATACTAGATCAAGTATAGCTAGTCTTTAGAGTTATAAAAGAGATGACCTTTCCTCAAGCTTTAAAACTATTATAATATTCGAAAGTAATTAATAAAGATAATGTAAATAATGAAAAAATACTCTTTTTCAGTATTTTAAAATTCTTAATTGTCATAAATATAGTAGTATATACATATAGAGGCGTATACATTATTATGAGTATTATTATTATTATAATATATATATTATAATAGTAGGAGCTATGGGAAGTACTATTATCATACGTAATTAAGGGGTAAAATTTGTTACAAATTATATATAACTAACTATAACTAAGTATATTACGCGAAACTCTATTTTAAATAGTTTAAATAAGATAGGGTTTATGGAAATAATACTAGTATCTAGGGTTTAACTGATATATATTCTGCTTCTTAAGTATATTACTCTTAATATATTCCTCTAGTTCTCAAAGTTCCACTTATAAGTAAGCTTTTCTAAATAATACTAGTGAACCCTTTTATTTATATTGTATAAGAAACTTCTTTTATAGTTTTATTACTTTTCTTAAACATTTACTTCTATAATAAAAGAATAGTATTATTTATAAACTATTTAGATATCTCTTATTAACTAAAAAGTATTTCTAGTATTCCTAAGTTTTTTATTTAATCTTATTATTACTATAGCTTAAGATCTATAGATCTTAACTAGTAGTTAAAAGTTTTATTGAGGTTTTAAATACTAGAAACTTGTTTTAAAATTCTTTTTCATTATAATTTTGAATAGTTCAACTAGATTATTATGTGAATCTAAATAATAAAAATACTGAACTAGTAACTCTAGAGAAACCTAAAAAAACGATTAGCTATAAAGTTTCATAAGAATAAATATTTAACCTTAAAATAACCCTATTAAGTTTCTTATTATAATCAGTAATTATAAATATTTATATATTTTAGTTTTAAATATAGCTATACTATTTGAGTAGTTATAAGATATATTACTCGCTAATTATTATATTAGATTTAAATAATAAGGTAAAGCTCATATATTTTATTTCTACTAAATATATTTATTATAGAGTTTTCTCAGAATATAGTAGTAAGGCAACTAGTAAAAGTAGCTTTTTAAGTAAGTTAGAATAATATTAAAAGCTCTACTTTACTTATTGGAATATTAATAGTATTTCATTTATTAGCTTATTAGACTATATATTTCTAAAGAAATATAGTATATATACTTATAAGCTTTTTTAATTATTATTATTATCTATTAAACGCGTACTTATAGTAGTTATAAAACTATTAAATAGATTACTAGCTTTATGGTTAAACTTAAAGTAAAAGTTCTTTATTTTACTAAAGTATTACATTATCTACTTGGTTTTGTTATAGTAGTTATCTAAAGAGCTTTAATTAAAATATAATAATTAGCTTACTATATAAGTAATATCTAGCTTTGTTATAAATCATTAATAAAGCTGATATCTAATTAATAATATTTAATCTTTATATTAGAAGTCTAATTGTTTTATAATAAAGGTCTTTTGCTTTTCAGAGGGTTTTAAACTATTTTATATATTACTTATGTATTATAAGATATTTGAAGAACCCTTTAATATATAATACCTATAAGAACTATAGCTGTTATACTACGAATAATTTTAATACTAAGCAACTACTCTAAATCTTTATTTTCCTTAGATCAATACTTCTATTAAAACTTTACTAATCATATAAATACTTTAGAAATATCTTCTAAGAGAAACAAAGTATATAATTATTGATATAGAAAAAGAATAATACATTTCTTAAGCTAGTAATATATTCTTCCTATAGTATGTTTAAAGTTAAAGTATTTAAAGTTTGCTTCTAAGTAGTAGTATTATAAGAAAGAAGACTTTTTAAAATTATATAATATTTTATTAAAGCAGTAGATTTTGCCTAGTATTTAGTAATTTCGTAATATCTCTAGATAAAGAGTTTTATTAAGTGTTATACTTCTAAGAATATTAACTATATTATATTAGAACTGCTTAGAATTAAAATAATTAGCAACTACTATACAGGTTTGAAATAATATATTTACTAGGATAATTATATAAATCTTATAATTATCTCGGAACTTTTAAATCTTTTTAGATAATTAGTTAACTTTTAATCTTTAAGAAATACTCATATTCATTGAGTTTATAAGTGTAAACTTAGGAATACTTCGAACCTTTTAAAACTCTTATAAAAGTTTTATTAACCTTGTTCTAAAAGTATAATTTAAGATAATTCCTAAGATAGATTTATTTAGCTATTACTACAGTTTTAATATCAAGTTACGTTGACTTTATAACTGTAATAGTATCTAAGCTCTTTACTCTATATATAAATTTAATTATAAAGCTTACTTAATAATAGTGTTTATACTAATACTAGCTTATAACTAGTTAGAACAATAATAGAATTACTTATTATTATAGATAATTATATTTCTAGTTATAATATTTAACTTTATAGTAGTAGAAGACCTTATAGTAAAAATGAATGAAGGTTTTATCAAGAATAAAACTTAATAAATATAGTTAAAAATAACTATTAAAATTATAGGTTTAAGAATTCTTATTAACTTCTTAAGAAAAGAATAAAGTAGAATATTAAAAGCTAAGTATTCTATAATCTATTATTCTCTTGTAATTCTTATAATAGAACTGAAATTTGTTTAAAATCTATATAGCTATTTATAAAAAGATAATTATAGAATAAGTATAGGAATATCTAGTTATAACTATTATAATTAAGACTGTTAGTATATTAAACTAGGTTTTGTTAGATTTATTCTAATATCTAAAGAACTTCTATTCCTATTATTCTAATAGAAGTAAAAAGAGGTTCTACGATATTTCTATATGCATAAATCATATAAGAATTGCTTTATAAATATATACTTCTTTTACTTTCTTACCCCTGTTAATTCTTAAGTAAATAAGGTAAATATATAGAGGTTTATTTTTATAAGATATCAGAAGTAGTTCAAACTCTATATGTTATAATTACAATACTTTATATATTTTAGTTATTATAATCATAATACATTATATATAATAGTTATAATAACGTATATATTATAGTTATAGTTAGAACTCTAGTAATATAATTAGAAATCTAAAATAAACCTTTATATAAGAATCTTGATACTTCTATAAATAATAGCTAGAAATAGCTAATTATATTGTTAATTAAAGCATTATGTCTCCTTCTATTTAAGTATTATCATTATAAATATTTTAAATAAGTCTTCATTTTGAAAGAACTATCTTTATTATATTATATTTCTTTTGATTGTATAGTTATCTCTAGTAATAATTTAACTATTAATTTACGTATCTATCTATTTATCCTAATAAATTATAAACCTAATTCCTTTTGATTTAAAGATTTTATACTTTATTCTTTGAAGAATTACCCTTTTATTTATATATTGAAATTAAGTATTATAATAAAATCTTTACAAATCTCTACCTTTTTACGATTTTTAGAAAACATAAATAGGTTATTAGAATTCCTTTTTTTATAAACAATCAACTTTATTCAATAAGTTATGTTAATACTTAAAAATCTAATTCTTCTACTTATTTTGACTCTTTTGAATTCTTTAGATATTTAAGATTTATTCTTACTTAATTACCGTTTTAAATTATTCTTAAGTTTGTTTCCTCTTTAATTGCAAATTATTTTAATAGTAAAAGAATTAATATATACAGAAAAGTAAGTCTTTTTATCTCAACTTTACTTTAATTCTTAACTAATTTTATAAAAAAGAAAGAATTAAGTTTATTAGATACAAAACGGGAAATACTTCAATTTAGATTTCTAATTCTTAAATTTATTGTTTAAATTATAGTTTTTCTTGAATAGAAAAAGGGATTTCAATCTTTATTCTTTACCTTTTAAAAATATAATACTTTATATATTATATATTTTAAAATCTTTATATGTTTTCAGAAATATCCTTTTATAGGAATAAATATAATATAAGGCCTGCCAGGCAGCTATACTAAATTATATAAAGCCTAACTACTCTATTAATACATATTTGAATACTGCATTATAATTTCAATAAATTATACTCTCTAATAATTTATACTTAGACTACATATTATATTATTTATTTATTGTAGTTATAAACCTAGAAATATTCAATAGCTTTATAAACTATTTTTAAGTAATAAATATAAAACAAATCTTTTTCAATCTATTATATTAATTCTTTGATAAACTACTTACAAATAGTATACTTAACTACTAGTAGCCTTAAAATGATAATAAAGCTGTCTAATAGTTTTAACTTTAATTATTAATATATCATATTATAACTTTATATAATTAGTTAAGATATTTATAAATACCTTAATCTAGATATTAAGTCAGATCTTAATATCTTAGAACTAATTAATCTACTTAATTTCAATAAATAATGTATTTAAGAAAATGCTACTTGATAGATATCTAAGAATATTAAGCTTTTCACTCTTTTAACTAAGGGCATTTTTAACTACTATATGGTAAATCTTAAGTTTTAAACAACTGAAAAATCTAACTATAAGAAAATAAAGAAATATTATAATATAATTTAGATATAAGTTAATATAACTATGAACAGTAGCCCACTACTACTTATTTAAATAGAACTCCTTCATAATAATAATATTCCTTTTTAAATTCTTCTAAAAGTTCTGAGATAGTAATATACTTAGAATAATTTAGTTATATAGTAATAAGTCAGAATAGAATATAAAGATTCCTTCAAAAAGCTAATTTAAATATCTTAAGTTTAGTATAGTATAATAAGTAATACGCCGTCTACTTTCAAGCAGTTATATACTAAATTCCTAGGATCTAAAAAACCTTTACTATTAAAAGATAACTTTAAGTATTTAGTTAATATATTTCGCCTAATGAGGCTATAACCTAATATTAAAATATTATTAAAAGAAGAATTCTAAATTTAAATATTAATAGTCCAATTAAATATAGAAAAGTCTTCTGTATTTTATTTTATACTAATAAAGTCTCAATAAAAAGCTATAACAAAATACTATCTATATCAACTACTTTTATAAGAAAGTTAAATAAAATATTATAGTTAAAGCTAAGCTACCTATATGATTTTAAAAGTTATTTATATTTTCTAGAGGACTATAAGTATACTAAATATACTATTATAAGCTTATATATAATATTTCTATACATTTAGATAAAAGTTATTATTTAAAAGACTATTATAGATAAAATAAATAATCTAAAGCTCTATATTTTCTACGAGAAACTGATAATAAAAAGATAGTTAAATTTTCAAAGATATATTCATAAAACTAAAGAAGTATTTTTAGATATTTTAAAAGTCAAAATCATTCTTTTAAGTAGTAAGTCTAATAGTAATAACTACTACCTTTCTAATTTAATACATTTAGTTACTTTTACTTTATACTTAGAATGGTATCTAAGCTCTTCACTTTATATATAGATTAAATTATAAATTTTACCTAATAATAGTATTTATACTAATACTAGCTTACAACTAGTTAAAATAGTAGTAAAATTACTTATTATTATAGATAATTATACCCCTAGTTTTAATATTTAACTTTATAATAGTAGAAAACCTTATAGTAATAATTTATATAAAAAGAGCTTTATTAACGCTAAGGCTTGATATATATAGCTAAAAGTAATTACTAAAGTTATAAAATTAAGAATTTGTTTAAACTTCTCAAAGATAAGATAGAATAGAGCGCTAAGAACTAGGCGTTTTATAATTTATTATTTTTCTATATATTTTATAATAAAATTGAAATCTTTTTGAAATCTATATAGCTACTTATAAAAAGAGAATTGTAACATAAGTGTAGAGATATCTAATTATAATTATTATAGTTAAAGCTATTAATATATTAAATTAAACTTTAATAAAAGTATTCTTAATATTATAATTAATAAGTAGCCTATAGATATTTAAAAGAAAATTATCTAGCTATTTTATAAGTTATTATACTAAGCTAAATCGTTTAGAAATCAAGTATTAATTAGATAATACTTTAATATTAATATTCTACTATAATACTAAATACTAGATATTTTAGAATATTATAATAATATAATTATAGGGATTTTAAAAGTTATCTAATTATACTAGAAGTATCTATATCTATATAAATATTATTTATATATTAGTTATAATTAATATATTAAGGTTATTTACTAAGAGGAGTAAGCTGAGTCTTATTATACTTATATAGAAATTATAAGTTAGCTTATATCAATAGTAGAGAACTTTCGTATTAATAGTATAAAATCTCATCTTAGGGGTAGGTAGGGCTTAGTAGAGACGTTAAGGTTGTGGATATTGAAGTTATGATAAATATTTAAATAGAGTGCCTGTAGTTAGTAGTAATTCTAATTTAATATATATAAGTATTAGCTCCTTACTATTTAAGAAGTTAATTAAAACATCTTTTAAATCTTTTTTAACTATTTGAAAACTTTACTTATTTTTAATAAATATAATATTGAATAGTTATAAAGTTGTTTATATTACTAATTTAATAGCCTTTTTAAAAGAAGATCCGTTTAGTTAAGTAAAGGGACAGATATTATTTAATATAATTCAACTAACTTCCTTATAATTAGATAAAATAAGTAAGTAATTAGAAATATCTTTAATAATTTAAATAATAAGAATATATTAGATTTAATATTAAATAATATAACTTATGTTCAAAATGTTTATACTAATATTATTTTAGAAACTTTACTTCTTGATAAGACTAAAATCTAATATATAAGTTTTATTTATACGTTTAGATTTAGCTTAATTGTTTGATTTATTATTATAACATAGTTATTTAGAAAATATAACTTTATATTCTTTAAATATAAGCTAGTTTTAAACTATTTTATAGTCTATTCAAATAACTTAAGTATTAGTATAAAATCTCTAAATATATTATTCTCTCAACTTCACCTACAAACAACTTTTCTAAAAGTATAGTCTAATAATACCTATGTATAGTATTTTTAAATACAATATTTTAATTAGAATACTTTAAAGTATTCAATCTTTAATACTTGGGGGGTAAAGATTATAAGACTAAGGTAACTAGACTATTCTTATTATATAAAAACGTATTCTTAATAAGTTACTTCTAAATAAACTTTAGAATTACATTTAATTTACTAATTCTACTATATTACCTAAGATCTTTTTAACTTTCCTAAGACTTATATAGGTAACCCCTAAATACTTATTATTAAAAACGAATTTCCAAGCTTTTTCTTAATACTTATATTACTTAATAAAACTTATAGTTTAGTCTTTTAAGTATTAAGAATATTTAAAAGTTAGGTAAAATGATAAAGAGGGGTTTTAATATATAGAATTTAACAAAATATTAAAAGAATTATAATAGTAATTAATAGAGAAACTAGTTACTAAATATAAATAATAGAATAAGAGATTAATTTCAAATTATCTCCTTCTTATACTAAAGAATTAGTTAGAATAAGTAAGTATATTAGACAAAAACTAATTACTTAAAGCATAGAAATATAAGAAACTATAGGTCTATTACTTAAACTTTAGGTAGAATTAATTTAAATAGTAATTATATTATATAATATATCTCTAAATATTTAAGATAACTAGAAATTACTATATAAAATCGAAAAAGCCTAATTTAAATAGGTTTATTGAAACTTAATCCAATATACTAATAGCTTCAATTATAAAAATGATAACTAGATATTTCTATTTCTATCTTATAGTTATTCTTTTATAAATAATTATATATATTTTAAAGATATTTTAATTCTACCATATAAATATAATTATAAAAGAGTGATAAATTATAAAATATATAGCTTTTATAAATCTTCTATTCTATTCTATCTTTAAGAAGTTTATAAAAGTTCTCCATTTTATAACGATAGTAATTACTTTTAACTATATATATTAAACTCTAGCTGTAATAAAATTCTTTATAATTATTGTTATAAAGTCTTCTACTGTTATAAAGTTAAATATTAGAATTAGAAGTATAATTATCTATAATAACAAGTAACCTGATTACTATTTTAACTAGCTATAGGTTAATATTAATCTAAATATTATTATTAGGTAAGGTTTATAGTTAAATCTATATATAGAGTGAAAAGCTAAGATACTATTCTCAGTATAGAGCAAAGGTAATCAAATCACTTATATTTATCCTATTATCTACATAGAAACACTTTAATAACTTCTATCTATCTATGTATATATATATAGTAAAACTCGTCATAGTTCTATAAACTTTGAAACTCCTTAAAAATTAAAAAGTGAAATAAAGCTTAACATAAATGATATTAAAATATAGAATAGTCTATATTATTATAGAAATAAAGATTTTCATACTAAAGAATTAGATATAAATGCTTGTAAAAGAACTATTGTAGCTTATAGAAGTAATATTTATAAAATTTGGGATTTTAATGAAGAGAAAGCTATATAATTTGGAAATATAAAGATTTTGGAAAATACTTTTGTACTGTAGAAAAAGAATTACATTTATCTATCAATTTAGAAAAGAATTCTGATTTTCATAAATTTAATCAGCTGAATAGTAATCTTATTTAAAATCTAAATAATTCTATTCCTAATACCCAATAGTAATAGTAATAATAATAATAATAATAATAATAACATTTTCATAAATCCTACTACTAAGGTTCAAGAAAGAACTAGCATAATTCCATAAAGAAATCAAATATTGAAATGATTGAAAACAATAAAGTAATAGAATTAAATACTAGAAATGATAATAAGATTCAGAGAAGGTCCGCATATATATTGATTCACCTATTATCATAGTATTACGATGATACAAATATATCTCCTACAAATACAAATACATATATTTGTAATATATTACATACAATAGCTAATACTTATATTTATATTTATAACATTTCAAATTCAAATATAATAAAAATATAAATATGTATATTGTATTTGTAATATTTATAATATAATACATAAAATTGACAGTAAAGATATTAATTACATAAAGAGTATTATCTATAAATTAAATACTAACTCATATAAAGCTATTATAGTTAAATATATCTATAACCTATTGTAATAGAGAAATATAATTTCAAAGTATTGATGAAATATAGTATTTCTAGGCTATAACATTTAGCAGATTAGTAAGGTAGTATCTTCTAATATTAAAGTATATATTAGAAATAAATAAAAACAGATTTACCAACTGAATTAACTTTTTTATATCATCAAAAATGTAACACAGTAGAAATATTACAAATACAGTTACATGTATTTCTAATGTAATACAAACACAAAGCTTTCTAATCTATTATATTATAAATACAAATATATGTATTAGCAAAAGTTTCTAATATATTACAAATACATGTAATGTATTTGTAATAGTAATATGTAATGTGATATGTATTTATAATATATTATGTATTATGTCGTAATGCTCTGCCTATTATATTAGATGAAATTAAGAAGAACTATAAGACCTATAAAGAAAGCATCATTTCCACTATTTTAAATTATTCCAACTTAAATAGTTATATAGAATTATATAACGCCTTTAATAAAAATGTATAATCTTCTTATCTTTTATTAGTAAATAAGGCAGAAGAATCTATTTGTTTTATATAATTATTTTAAGCCCCCAAATATAGAAGCTAGATTCTCATTATAATAAAAGAAATGGAATCAATAAGATCTATAAATAATTAGATAATAATACTTCTATTTACTATTAATATTAAAGATATTAATATTCTAAGTAGTAGATAGATTTACATATTAAGAATAAATAATATAACTAAAGAAACTATATATAAGGTTAAGTAGGTAGTTTGAAGCTAAAATGAATATTTAAATATTAAGAATTTAGAAACCTTTAGTACTATCTATAGGCTTGAATATTAGAGATATATAATAATTCATTTCATTTATTTAAGATAGATTTCAATATAATCTAATACTACTATCCTATTTATTCATACTAATATTAATAAACTTATACATATTTCTTTACTAACTAAATCTTATTTTAGTATAAACAAGGATTCTTTAGAATTTAATCTAAATATAAATATACATACTTATAAAAATGATAAAGAGTATACTTTTCTTTATTCATAAGATAAAGCGTTATATAGTTTGAAACAGAATTCTCAACTTTAGTATAATCTTCTGAGGAATATTCTCTATTTAACAGAATTAAATATTTCTCTTTGTAATAAATTAATCTGTATTTTGAATAAAAGGCCCTATATAGTTATTTTAGCTTATTATATAGACAATACGTTACTAGCTACGAATAATCAAAAGACAGTTAATTATATATATAATTCTTTAAAGAAGAAAAAGAAACTTAGAATTTAGGGGAATCTTCTATCTTTCTTAGTTATAATTTATCTATAAACTAAAACGAAAAAATAGTTCCTACAACCAAAATCAATATATTACGGAAATGAATAAAAAGCGTAAAAAAGAAACTATTTATAAATTTCAGACTCCTATAACTGATAGTTTTAAATTACTTAAAGGTAGGAAAAAGCTTCAAAATCTGATATTTTAAAGTTCTAATAAGAAATAGAAGCTCTGTTATATTTAGCTCTTAAGTTAAACCCTCATATTAGGTTTATAGTAACAGCTAACTCTCAATTTACTTATTATTTAGATAAAGATTATTTTTTAGCTTTTAACTATATGTAAGTTTATTTAAGTAGTAATATAAGATATAGATTTACTTATAATCATAAGAATATATCTCCCACTAGGAATATTATAAGATATATTAACTTGAATTAAGCAAAAGATCTCAATAATAGAAAATCTACTTCTTTATATTTTCTATTTAAAAGGAAATAGTAAGATTATAAACAACTCCATTATAAAAAGAAGATAGTAATTCTATTTACTCATAAAGCTCAATATATAGTTCTATGAGATATTGATAAAGAAGTAACTTATTTATATTATAATTATTATTATCTAAATTTGAAATCAAGATTATTTAAAATCAAAAAGCTTAATATTTGTATGGATAATTTAGTAATACAAAGCTACTTGAAGCTCCTGAATTCTATAAACGAGTAAAATATATAAATATAAGATATTACCTTATAAGAGACTTTATTAGAGAGAAAGGTATCTTTATATATTATATACAATAGAAGATAATATAATTGATAGTTTAACTAAGCCTTTAGACTTGGTAAAATTAAAATAAGTTTTATTCAAAGGTTAAAAATAGATATTTTAAAGGTCTTTCTTTTTTTACTTCTTATAAGTCGTAAATTTTGTAATTTTATAAAACCTTTCTCTTTTCACCTTTTTTCAAATTTCACGAGTTTTTATACAAGTAAGTTATATATTAGTAAAATACATTTTATACGGGATATTAGATTTATTCTAATATATAAAGAACTTTAATCTTTATTACTCTAATAGAACTAATTAGAAGTTCTGTAATACTTCTATATGAATAAATTGTATAAAACTCGTTCTATAGATATATATTTATTTTACGTTTTCATTCCCAATAATTCCTAAGTAAATAAATCAAAGGTATAGAAGTTTTTTTCTTTATAGAATATTAGAAGACGTTCAAGTTTAATATACTATAGTTATTATATCCTATATATTAGAATTATAATACTCTATATGCTATAGTTATATTACACTATATACTATACTTTAACTTATACACTATAGTCATAATATATTATATATTTTAATTATAAGAGTTTATATAATATATCAAAGTAACTATATTATAATTCTAAGAATTTATATATTATAATTATAGTAGTCTATTATTATAGCTATAATGAGAATTCTCATAACATAAATAGAATTCCAAAATAAACCTCCTATATAAAAATCTTAACATTTCTATAAATAATAGTTAGAAATAGTTAATTATACTACTAACTAAATTACTATTTCTCCTTCTATTTTACTATTTGTATTATAAATATCTTAAATAAGTCCTCATATCAAGAAAACTACTTTTATCATATTATAGGCCTCCTGATTTTATGGTTATCTATAGTAATAACTTAAATGTTGATTTATCTATTTATCTATCTATTTTAATAACTCTTTCTTTTATTAAACCTTTGGCTATTCCTTTATAATTCTTTAGTTTCTACTTCTTAGAAAGGTAAAGCTAGGAGTTTAGTAACAGCTTCATTATAATAAATAGCTAGTAGATATGGGATATATAAAGTAGTATCTATAGCAATATCCTAAGTAGCTACATCTTCTCGAACTACAAGTAAATATATAGTTATATCTATATTACTTAAACTTCAAATAGCAGTTACTATAGTAGTATTTATATATTTTCTTGAGCAATAGCTTTCACTTTTAGAAATTAT
Organism: Colletotrichum spinosum; assembly: GCA_004366825.1. Taxonomy (NCBI): domain Eukaryota; kingdom Fungi; phylum Ascomycota; class Sordariomycetes; order Glomerellales; family Glomerellaceae; genus Colletotrichum; species Colletotrichum spinosum. The sequence continues at coordinate 3,602 of QAPG01000221.1, read as the reverse complement.
CTTAATATAACTATCTAGTAGTAAACCTATAGTAATAATACTATTCTTTCCCGAAATAACTATTAATTTTAAAAATTAGTTAAAACTTCCCAGTAGTCCCTATAGTTTCCTTTATAAAACTATTACTTCATATAAAGTTAAAGATCAGCTGATAGTAAGTTTAGATAGCTATATACTATAGCTATAGGTTTCTAAAATATGGAAAGTCTAGTAAGTTATAATGAAGTTATTCTATAATCTATAGACCTAGTAGTATAACTACTATAATACTATACCTAATCCTAAATAAGTTAATCTTATAGTATTTGTTTACTGATCATTCATTAACCCTGCTAAATGAAGACTATACCTATATAGTTAACTTTAAATATTCTAATATAAAACTAAGTCTTTATTTAAGTTTTATACTAAATAGCTAGTAATTTTCAAAACCTTAAGAACCTCTATAAAGACTTCAAAGCTTGATATTTTTCTTTTCTTCTATGATCTAGAAATTAGAATATAGAGGTACTTACAATACTAGAAGTATAACAACTAGTTACCTAAGACTATAGTTCTAGTAGCTAAATACTTCTAGGAGATATTATAATACTCTAAAGATACTTTTAGTAATATTAGGGGTATTACTATTAAGGAATTAGTACTTAAGTATTGAAAACAAACTAGTATTCTAGAAAGCTCTTTAGTAAAAATATTATACTTTAATAATTACTTTTTATATGAAATATTTATTAAGTTAACCTATATTATAGCTACTTATCATTATAATAAGTTCTATATATTTTGCCAGAAATTTAGTTATGTCATAAAGGTTTACTTTAAATACTTCACTACTAAATACCTACTAAGAAGGATCTAAACTTATATTAAGCTTAGATATTATATTTTAGTATTAGTAAGATAATAGTATAAAAGCTAATAATTCTTCTATTTCTATAAACAATCTACTTAGACTTTTAATATTAGTCTTTCTACAAATTCTCTAGGAAATCTAATAACAAATCCCAGAGAAATCTTATAAAAAATCCTTGTAATTCCTAATCAGAAATCCTAGTAATTTCTATTACGAAATTACTATAAACATCTTTGAGAATCTTAAGCTCTTTATAGTATTCTATCATAGTTATCTATGATTAAAGATCTTAATATTAATAATCCATCATAATAAAGTAATTCTAATTATTTAGGAAGTTATAAACGTTCTCTTGATAAATAAATTAGCTATTAAGAAAATATAAATATAAAAGATAAGAAGGTTTTAGTAAAATACAAATAATGAAATAGGAAATATAAATGACTTTGTACGATTTATTATATTAATATAATCTTAGAAATACAGCTTTTAAAAATACTACATATAATAATTAAATCTTCATAATTAGCTTTCTTCTAATTATACTTTTCCTAATATTTCTTTAAACATTCTTAATATTTTCTTTTTAAATAATAGGTTATATAATTCTTTACCCTATTTATTAAGATAATTAGAGAATCCTTCTTATATTATCCTAAGAAAAGTAAAGACTTTCTTATTATTAAAACTCTAACTAATTTAAAAGTTAATATAGTTAAGAAAAGAGAAATATATAAATATCACTAAGTATCTTCTAAGGAAGTGAATACTATTAGTAATATTTATAGTACAGGTATTGTAGGTTATAGAATTAGACTTCCTGAGGAAAAGCTTTGTTTTATTAAGAATATAGTAGTTGTCTTAGATCTCTCTATCCTTTAGGTATTTGTTTTATATGAATTTATGAGGGATTTATAGGATATTTATAATCAAGGTTAGGAGAACTAGTTTTAAGTATAATATGAGTATAACAATTAGTAGGGTATTTTATATTTATACTATTGATTAAGAAATAGCATTTATACTAATAAAGACTAATTATTATTACCTAGATTACTCAGAGAAATAACCTATACTTATATATTAAAATCATAACAAATTCATTTACTTTAGTTTTATACTTCTTTATTAATGTTTTACCAAGTCCAATAATAGTAAGCTAATCTTATTAGTTTACTAGCCTCGGAGCTAGTATTACTTCAATATTACTAACGTTAAAATTAGAAATCAAAATCTAATTTACTAATTATAGATTTCGGTATATACTTGAGATAGATTCACCTAATGTTACTTATTTTACTAGATTAATACTATTTTATATTGATTGATATTTAAGTATTTATTTAGAGACTAAGAGATTAAAGTCATTCTTAATATTTCAAAGATATATAAAGAAAATAAGGATTTCTATAATATTTAGTATTTCTTTAAATAGTTTTTTAATGTTATTTTATATAGCTTTCATTATAACTCTCTACTTTCTTTATTCTTACATAAGTCTTATCATAATATTTCCTTATCATAATACTTTCTTAATATTTTCTCTTCAAATACCTATTTCAAGATAGTAAATCTTTACTAGTTTCTAGTTTAAGAAACAATTGTTTATATTAGAATAAATAGATAGATAGGTAAATCGATAGTGAAGTTGTTACTATAGATAACTATGAAATTGGAAGAAACGTGATATAATAAAAGCAGTTTTCTCAACATAAAGACTTATTCGAAATATTCTTAATAATAATAGTTAAATAGAAGGACAAATAGTAATTCAATTAATAGTATACTTTCTTATTTCTAACTATTATTTGTAGAAATATTAAAGTTATTATATAGAGGGTTTATTTTAGAGTTCTAGTTATACTACTAGAGTTCCAGCTGTAGCTATAGCATATAAGCTACTATAGCTATAGTATATAAAACGCTATAATTATAATATATATACTTTAGTATAAGATATAAGCTATTATAACTATAGCGTATAATATATTATAACTACAACGCATAAGCTAAAACATAACATATATTATAGTATAATGATAACGTATTAACTACTATAACTATAGCGTATAAGGGGTTATAGCTATAGTACATATAGCTTGAACTCCTTCTAATATTCTATAAAAGAATAGACTTCTATACCTTCACCTCATTTACTTAATAACTACTAGACGTATAAAAATAAAATAAGTATATATTTATAAAGCGATTTTTATACAATTTATTCATATAGGAGTATTATAGAACTATATATTACTTCTATTATAATAATAGAAATAGAAGTTCTTTAGATATTAGAATAAATCTAACATTCCCTTATAAAATATATATCACTAGTATATAGCTTACTTATATAAAAACTTATAAAACTTTGATAAAAGTAAAAAGAAAAACGTTATATATAAAATCATAAAACCTAAAACTATAAAAGTAAAAAAAGAAAGACTTTTAAGATATCTTTTCTTAAAATTTAGATAAAATTCACTTAAACTTCACTAAGCCAAAAAGCTTAGTTAAAATATTAGCTATATTATCTTCTATATTTATATAATATATAAAGATATTTTTATCTCTAACAAGATTTCTTATAAAATAATATCTTATATTAATATATTTTACTTTCTTATAAAATTCAGGATTTTCAACTAGCTTTTTTACTACTAAATTATCTATAAAGATCTTAGGTTTTTTAACCTTTAATAATCCTAATTTTAAATTCATATAATTATAATTATAATATAAATAAGTT
>QAPG01000220.1:0-37392 GCA_004366825.1 Colletotrichum spinosum | reverse complement strand
CTAGTAAGTATTATAATTAATTAATTATATAATTAATATATAAATAATTATCTCTATTTATAATATGTATATTTAAGTTATAGTATATATATATATACTATATATCTTAAGGATGAATCTATATAATAATCCCTCTCTTCTTATTAGTCTAAATAAGTAGGGTGACTACTTAGTTACCTACTACTACAATTTTAGCTACTTTGGTACCATATTTAACCCAATAGATATATTCTAATTATAATTATATTCTAATTAATCTAAAGCTCTTATATAAAGTAATTAGTTTTCCTTAATTATAGAAATATTAAAAAGACTTCTTTCTTACTCCTAATTATAGAGATTTTATATTTATTATAATTATAGTCTATTAATCTTTATAGAAGTTATATTAGATTTCTCCTAATAGTAACCTACAAGTCTCCTACTTCTATTTATTTTATGGAATACTTTTTTAACTAATTAAATTAAACTAATATATACTTTATAGTTCTTCTAGCTTTAGAAATTAATATTATTCTTTTTACTACTTTTATTATCCCTCCCTAGTAACCTATAGGTAACTTCTTTATTATTAATTCTACTATTTTCTACCCTAAAGAAACTCTTAATTACTTTTAATTAAAAAAAGCCTTTTTGTATTATTGAAACTTATAATCTTATATAAGAATTACCCTTATTTTCTTCTTTATTAAGAACTTTATTTCTAAATTATTAAAAGTAATAATAATAATAATAACTATAATAACTACCCTTATTACTCCTACTATTTTTAGTATTCCTATTCCTACTCCCCTACTACCTCCTCCCCCTATTCCTATTCCTACTTAAAAGGAAGCTACTACTTTAAAAAAGAGAGCTATTAAATTATTATATACCCCCTATATCCTTCTAACTAATAATAATAATAATAATAATAATAATAACTTTATATATCCTATCCCTTACTACTACTACTTCTATTTTATAGCTATTTAGAAACTAATTAATTATATTTTATTACTCTTTTTCTATTATAAAACTACTAGTATATTTCTACTATTTCTTTTTTCCTATTTCTACTAATTATTTTAAATATTAGTAAGAAGTATTCTTATTATATTACTATATATAGTAATAAATATATTTTCATATACTTCTATCCCTCCTCTTATATATTATTCCTATAATTATAAAATATATTTTAATATTTCTTTAAAATATTTATATTACTACTACTATAGTTTTTACCTTATTCTATCTTTTTAATAATTCTCTATCTAAAATTAACCTCCTTATAACTATTTATAATACTAAGATATAATATTTATACTATTATCTCTTAATATTCCCCTATAATTATTAATAAAAAAAGATCTTAAGAATACTTAGATTATTATTTATAAAACCTTCTAAACTAAAGCTTCTTATATTAATAAATCTAATACTTAATATAAAATTAAAAATAAAGTAATAAAATAACTAACCTATTAATACTAGCTTATAACTACTAAAACTATAGCTATTACTATTTTATAGTATGACTACTTCATAGAAAGAAATATAAGAGCTACTACTACCCTCTAATAAGTCTAAAAAGTATAAACTTATACTATTAAGATATAGACTACTGCTTTTATAAGCTTTTAAATTACTTTTCTAAAGTAGTCTTTAACTTAGTTTTATATTATAAATATCTCTCTACCCCCCTAATACTTCCCTAGTAGCTTCCTACTTATTAGTATTATTTTTTCAATATACTAATGTTTTTAATTTATATTCTCTAATTTCTAAAGCCCCTAAATAGCCTAATAATAATGATAATAATAATAAAGAAAGTAGTAGAAATAGAAATAATAATAATAAGGAAAATAATACTAACAATACTAAATCATCTAATACCTCTCTATTCTCTTTCTAATATATCATATATTTCCTTCTTCTAAGAATTAATAACTATTTTAAAGCTTTATTATACTTGTTTTTAACTTTTGGATTAATATAAACTTTCTAGTTCTATTTGATTAATATTTTAAATATATTACTCTCCTTATGACTTATTAGTAATCCCTAGGAGACCTTCTTTATATTTTAATTTTAATTTCAATAATATATTTTACTAAAGCTTTTATGAACTCTCTTTTACTTTATATTCCTTTTATTTAATTAAATATTAATAGTTTTTTATAATCCTTCATAATTTACTATATAATTAAATTTATATATATTATCTCTTAAGTGTTTAAGAAGAATTATTTAAAATATTAGTAAATTACTTCTATATTTCTCTAATTATGATAAGAAGAAGATATTATAAATTCTTTACTTCTTATTCAAATTAAATTTGAATATCTAATTCTTATTAATTATTTATATTATTTTCAATAGTCCTAAATATTTATTAAATAGTTTTTTACCTAATTATATTTATTAAATACTCTTAATAGATAGCACTATTTTACTACTAACTTCAAAGTTAAACTACCTCTTTTTCTTATTATATTATTTAGTATATTCTTTATTTACTTCTTCTAATAGAATCTTTAATTATTATTAATATAATTAGAAATATCTCACCTTCTTCTTTATTATAGAAATTACTTTAGATTTAATATTTTCTAGAGAATTATTATAAAGTCCCCCTAATAGGTAATTTATTAAGACGTCTACTAATATAACCCTAATAGTGCTATAAACTAAAGTATGATAAATAGATGTAACTAAAAATAATTGTTTTATCTAATTGTTTTAGTTAAAGTTAATTACTATTCTTAAGAAGTATTTTATATTCTAATTTTACTATTCTATTTACCTATTAGTCTATAAATAATATATTATACTTAGTTTCCTCTTAATAACTAGGAAGTAGAAAATAAGAGCTTGAAATCTACTAATAAATAGTAAACTTCTATTAGATATAATAGTTTAAAGAATTCTGTATTTGAGGGGAATATTATTTATTAGAAAAGCTATTAGTTTATCTATTATTCAAGACCCTCTTATTAACCAGTTAAATATATATTTTATAAGTTAATTAATTACTATTAATATATTTTTATAACTTGTCTCTAGAAATCTAATTAACTTGAGTAATTTAGTAATAAGATTTATATTAATATATTATTATAAGCTAATAGGTATTAATAGAAGCATTATTTTACTATATAGGAAGTAGTATTAAGGCTTTAATTACTAATATATTATATATCTTAATATATATTCTATATTATTCTTTCTTATAGACTTTTACTAATATATCTATTTTAACCTCTTAAGTATCTTCATAATATCTAAATATCTTCTTAAGACTCTATTATAAAAAGCTATTAGTAAGTTAATTTAAAGTTAATATTTATTTAAAATAATTAGTTTACTTTAGAATTTTATCCTTCTTTCTTTATTAATAGATTAATTATTATTCTTTTAGTATAATCCCTCTCTTTTCTTAATAGTAGTTTCTTTTTATATCTATTTGATTTCTTCTTCTAATATTCCTCTTAGTCTCTCTAGAATAATATCTTCTAGATTTATTATTGGCTTTTAATTTTAAAAGAATACTACTTTTATTCTATTTAAAAACTAACTTAAGAAGTTTTTTAAAAGGTTATTTCTAATTCTTTAAGTTTCTCTTTTTATAAGTTAATAATCTAATTATCTTAATAGATTATTTATTAAGTTTTATTTTTCTAGCTAGTAATTAATAGTATAATTAAATAATAACATATCTTAAAGCAGTTTTTTTAATAGTTATTAAGCTGAGGCTTTACTACTAAGTATTAATAGTTCAAATAATTAATAATAAAGGTAACTTTATACTATAAGTATGAAAAATAGTATTTCTATATAAATATTACTTTATAAATAGTTAGTATTTTAGCTTCTAATATATTATATTTTAACTCTACTCTCCTTAACTTCTATAAAAAGTAAATTAGTAGTTATTACTATCTCTCTTCTAATTAGATAATTACTACTCCTATAGTAAAGTTAGAAGTATTTATTTTTATATAAATTAGAAGGATTATATTAAAGTTTTGTAGAATAAATACTTAAATAAATTTATCTTGTAGATCTTTAAAGATTTTAACTATTTTAAGGATTATTATACTTTCTCTTTTTATTTATTTATTTAGTTAATTAGTAAGTTTAATATATATTTTAGGATAGTTGTAAATAAAACTCTTATAGAATCCTATAAACTTTAGGAAGATCTAAATCTCTCTAATATTAATAAATAGTAACCATTCTCTAATTATTAATATTTTCTCTTATTTTATAGTGATATTTTTCAGAGAGATGATAAAACTTAAGAATTTAATTATTATATCTAAAATTTATATTTCTCTAAGTTAGTATAAAGTTTTATAGTTATTAATTAGTTTAGTACTTCTCTTATAACTTTTATATAATTTTCTTTAAATTTAGTACATATTAAGATATTATTCAAATAGATAATATATATAAAATTTATAAAGTTTATTAAAATATTATTAATATATATTTATAAGGTTAATAGAGGATTAACTAAACTAAATACGATTATATAATATTTAAAATATTTATATGATATTTAACATACTATTTTCTACTTATCTTTTAACTATATATAGACTTAGTAGTATGTATTTTTAAGATTTAGTTTAATAAATGATCAAGCTCTTCTTAAATATTTTAGAATCTTACTAATAAGTAGTAGTAGTATATAATTCTTAATAGTAATATTATTTAGACTTCTATAGTTTATATATAGTTTTAACTTATTTCTTTTTTTCAAAGATAAATAGGATTAATAATCTTATACAGCTTTTTAATATTTTGATTTATCTCTTTTGAAGAATTAATATAAAGTATTAATATAATTCTTCTAATTCTTCTTCTATAAGGGAATAAATAGAACCTTATAAAGGCTTTTTACTTTCTTTTAGTTTTATTCTATATATATAAGTGTTTTCTTCTATAGAAATATTAGTCTTTTTATATTAAAAATATAAGTTTACTCTTAGTATTCTAGTAGTAATTAATTAAGATTAATCTTCTTTCCATTTAGATTTCCTATAAGTTATTATTAGGCTACCTATTACTCCGCTTCTATTAATATTAATATAGTTAAGATTATTAATATATATTTGGATTACTTCTTAGCGTTATTAATTATTTTAACTTTATATATTAATTTAAAGTTAGTAGTAGTTAAGAGATAGATTTACTTTCAAACTCTTTATTTTAAATTAAACCTTATTTTTCTTCTCTAAGGAATCTTTAGGATTATATTACACTTATTAATATTAGTTATTTAGATTATATAAGACTTCATTTAAATTATACTAAAATTATCTAAAATCTTTATAATTGTAGTCTATATTTTATATTCAAATATTATTCCTCTCTAGAAGTCTAATATTTCTAATCTTAAGCTAACCTCTATAAACTTAATATTATATAATATCTTCTAACTTAAGATATTCTTATTAACTTTTAAATTAATAAGTATTTTTCTCTTCTTCTAAATTCTCTCTATATAAATTAATATTTTAACTTTAGAATATTAATAAGACTTTAGATTTATAAAATATAAATATTATTAACTCTTATTTTTCAAATATAATAAAGTCTTCTAATATATCTAAACTTCTAATACGTATAATAAGTATCCTTACTATATTAATATAATATATAATCTATCGTTTTATCATTATAATATTTAAATAGCTTCTAGGGAGTAGCTATTTAGAATTATAAAATCTTCTCTTTTTTAATTTTAAATAAGGGAGTAACTATAAAGTATAACTTCTTTAATTAGTTCTTTCTATTTATCTCTTAAGTTAAGATAATTACTTATATAATAAATAGCTTATCATTATTCTATTCTAAACTCTAAAAGTAAATTCTATTAGGATAGATTCATTAATAAATTACTGAACTATTTCTATTCTTTTAACTAAATATTTTAATTCCTAATATATAATTAATAAGTTTATATTTATAATTATATACTCTAAGTTAAGTAATAAATAGTTAATAATATTAATAATTTAAAGCCTTTCGAGTAAAATATGAAAATATTCTATTTTAAGAGATTTATACATATTAATAAGTCATTAATAAGATTACCTAACTTTCTAGTAAAGTATATTTAACTTAACTACTATTATAATAACTTAGATATTATTATTATCTATATTTAATCTTTACTATCCTTCTATTACTATTTAAATAATCTGTTAATATTATTATTATAAGTAATAGTTGCCTATTTAATCTACTACTAGGATATAATACCTTTTAGGTATAAACTTATATATTAGACTTTATTCTTATTTATAATAAAATTATCTTTTATTAAGTTGAACTATTTTTATAATTTGAAGAGGAAGTTATTAAGATCTAATTAGTTATTCTTTTCATATTTAATAAGGATTAATTATTTAATTAAAAAGTTTGTTTTTTATCTCTTAGGGTTATTAAGTATAGGAGTAGAAGACTTTCTAATACTTTCTTCTTCTAAATTATCTCTCCTATATAATATTATTAACTTTCCTAACTTCTACTTCTTTTTTGATTTCTTTTTTTTTGAATTAATTAATTTAAGTTGGTTTTAGAAGAATTATTATTATTCTAAAGGAGTAATTACTTTCCTAATTCTTTAATATTACTGTTAGTAGCTATAAGAATTAGTTTTCCTATCAAGTTAGATTTAGACTTTTAAGTTACTTAGATAGTTAGTTTTGAATATAATACTATTATAATCTTACTAATTAATATACCTAGGGGTAAATAGAAGTTTAGATATATTAAGCTAGGTTTATATTAAGTAATAAGATTTCTTAATAAGTATATATTATACTATATAACTATTTAGATTTAGCCTTCCCCTTATTTAACTATAGCTCTATATTTATATTTAAGCCTTATATTACTAGAATATCTATTGTTCTAGTAGCTAAGGCTGGTATGTAGGAGCTCTAGTAGCCTCCTGATGCCTCCCTTCTCTATAGTAGTCTGATATTATAATAATTCTCTGGAAAGTTTCTAATATAAAAAAGAATAAGTAATAATCTTTCTTTATGATTATATTAGAAAGTCTATAGTTAGTATAGAAGTGTATTTTTCTATATAACCTTTTGATAAAAGAAATTAGAATATTAATAGAAGAACTATTTAGTTTAATAATTGTTTCATTGAATAAGTCTTCTAAACTTTCTTTTAATATTAGAAACTCTTCTTATAATATTCTATAAAAAGATCTTTAAGAGAAACTAGATTACCATTCTTTATTTTTAAAGATTAATAAGATATAATTATTTATTTCTAATATATTGGAAATTAATTAATATACTATATTTAAATAGAAGAAACCTGGAAACCCTTTTAAAATATTTATAGAAATATAATTCCTTGAATCTATTTCTACATGTAGAACTATTCCTTTCTTAATATCTATTAAACTAACAAATATAACTTAATAGAAGCTTAATATCTCATTAATATACTACATCATATATCAAAACATGAGTATAAATAAAATAATATTATATGGATAAGCTAATTAAATCTCTTTAAATTATATTAATTTATCCTAATACTTTAAATAAACTATTATATTATTCTTTTTATAAACTATCTATTAAACTCTAGTATTATTATTCGTTTATCTAGAGGATAACGTATATTATGTATAATTTTACTATATAGGTACAAAGTAATGTTCCACTTATTCATTATTATTATTATTATATAATATAATATATAATACTATACAAAGCTTTAGATCTATAGTATAGTAATTGTTTACTAATTACTATATATTTAGCTACAGCTAGTACTAAATACTCAATACTTATTACTAGTAGGATATAGAAAATATACTACTATATATATAGCAATATATATAGTTACTATATACCTTATAGTATAGTATAATTAATATTAGCAACTTTTTCTTTTTACTATATATCCTAATACCTATATATTTATATAAATAATAGTATTTTTACTAATTTATACCTTTTTGTTTTCATAATATTCAAATACATATTTATCTATTCTACTTAAATTATTTATCCTTCTATTAAAAGATTTATATAATTTGAATCAATAAATCTCTTGAGAATATAATTTAATATACTTCTCATAATAATATGAATAATATTATTATTTCTATTAAGCTACTATACTTTATAGAGTTTGTAGTATTTATATAACTATTTAAAATTATAATATTCATTATAAAATGCTTTTCTTTAGTAGTAGTAAGTTTTATAAGGTATTCATAGAGTGAATATAAGTTAATATATATAATAATTAAAATCTAAAGGAGTTTTTAATATTGAAAGATCTTCTTAAGTAACATAGTTATGATAAATAAAGCTTAGACTAATTCTTATAATATAAATCTCTAAAGTAAGTATACTTTTAATAATTCTTTAATTTTTAGTAGAAAGGTAGTATATAAAATTACTATGGAAGTTAAATTCATTATTATTAGTAGTAATCTCTTAGTTTAAGATTATCATAAGTCCTAATTAAAATAAGAAATGAGTATTATTAGCAAATAAGCTATTAGTAAATATATGAAAATATACCTTAAAGAAGTCAAGTAGTATGAAGTTGAAACTATAGGTGAAGTACCTAATTTGTTACTTAAGATATTTATTAAGTATAATAGAATTATTACTTAAGGGCTATTACTTTTATACTATATAAGAAAAGTTGAATAATACTTTAAACTAATATATTAAGGTAAAGTATACTTTATATATATATATTATTTAATATATACTTTTTTAAGTACTTTAGGTATTATATTTATATTAATAAGAACTAGCTTTTATTTCTAGTATTTTCAATTTAGGTAAATACTATTACTATTAAGTAATAAGATGTTTCTATTAAATACTAATAGTCTTACTTTTAAGAAAACTATTTTAAGTTTAGCTTTAAATAAGGCTTTTTAGAACTCCTTATCTTTATAGCTTGAGAAGGTAATATCTAGAAGGCTAAAGGTATTATTAATTTGGATATTTATAAGGCTAAAGGTATTTTTCTCAAAATATAAGATAAGGAAACTTAAGTTATATATTGATATTTCTATTTATAACTACTCTTTATAATATTCAGAATAAACTACCTATTAATTATAGTTACATTAAAGGTCTTTAATCTATTTAAAGTTATATACCTCTTGAGAACTCTTTAAAGGAAGCTATACTTAGTAGTTAGCTCTTATCTTATAAACCCTATAAATAATATTAAGGCTAAGGGACTATTTAAATAGAGGAAACCTCAAGTAGTAATAATATAATCAGTTAATATAATAGCTAAGAAATAGAAGGTATATATATACTTATATTTATTATAATTATTTCTTTAACAGACTGTAGTTATATAATACTAATACTAGCTAGCTAGTAATACCTATCGCTAGCTATTAATAGTTACTAGCTATTAATAGCTATTAGTAAAAGCTAATAACTAGTAGTAATTACTATATTTAGTTTATATAACTAATAGGAATACTAGTTGTAGTTACTTACTATAGGATTCGAACTTACTACTCTTATTATAAATAGTAAAAACTAGCTAGATATTAAACTACTACGTCAAGTGGGATAAACTACTTATTAATAAGTATTAACTTTAGTAAAATTATATAGTAATTTAATAATGATTATAATAAAGCTTAAGGAATAATAATCTTTAAAATATAAGGATAGTTTAATTATAATATATCTTATAAATACTATTTTAACTTAAGTATGAATTTATATAATATTATAAATCTATATTATTATACTATAATATTGAAAAAGACTTAAACTTATAGTTAAACTTAACTACTAGCTACTTTATTAGATTGCTAGTAATTATATTAATATTTTGAGTTTATTATTATCTCTAAAGCTTTAAATTTCAAGTCTTAATTCTTTACATATTTTATGAATACTCTTATTAATAACTTTATTCATAATATAAAATTCAAAACTATTTATAATTCTTATAGAAAATAGAGTTATATTAAACAATCTTTATAATACTATTAGTAATAATACTCTTAATTTCCTCTTTGATTAATTCTTTAAATAATAATTTAAACATTATAATATTATTCTTTTTATAGAACTTAAATATTAATACCATATCTAACTATTCTTTAGTTATAAAATATATTATGGAATAAAACTTTTAATTAAAATGTAAAGAAGGCAGGTTATCTTTATAGATTAGAAAACTCAAAATTAGTTACATCTAAAAGATTAAAAATTGAAATAATATATTACTAATCATTTAAATAGGGAGGGGGTTATTATTATTCATAGTAGTAGTATTATTATTATTTATAATAATAGTGATTTATAGTATTTATGATGTATTCTAGAGTTCTTTAGAGATAGCTATAAATAAAACTAAGATATTACTATAGAAATATATATTTTTATATAATATTAGATTTCTTATAATAAGAGTATGAATATTTATAGATTTCTTATAGGTATTGTTACATATTAGTATTTTAAAAATATAGCCTAATGAGATCTTTTAATTACTTTTAAAATATAGTTTTATAACTATAGAATGAAAATCCTAAGAATTATAAAAGACTTTGAAAATATATATCTTATTATATATAATAAAGAGGTAAGATAAATTTTAGTAGTTATTCTTCTCTTCTTATATATATATAAGAAATTAGAATAAAAAGATTATAACTTAAGAGGTATTAAGATTATTATATATTATTGAAGTAGTATTAATAGTATATTTAATATACTTATAGTAGATTTCTTTTATTATTTTATATATAATATATACCTAGGTAACAATCTCTAGAAAGAAGGCTAATAATCTATAAAATATAAATATACTTTAAACATAAGTAGAATAAGCATACAGCTATTTAGCCTAATAATATTATTAGTTACTTTATATACTACTTAAAGAGATATTTCTTAAGCAGTAATAGGTATTTCAATGTAATAAATCTTATATATATAATATAGAGGTATATAATAATACTTAATCTTACTAATATTATTATATACTTTAATAAGAATAATATAAACTATTAATCCTATTATATTTACTTCTAATCTCAAGTCTTTAGATCTAAAAGTTATACCTATATTAATAGTAATAGAATTAAGAAACCTTAATATATATCAATCTAGTATACTTTAAAGACCTCCTATATAGTTTTCGCTAAGATATTTAATAGGAGTCAGGCGGTATTAAATACTATTGTAATATTAATAATATAAAATATAAAGTAGTTATTAATATAGCTAATATCAATAATAATCTTAAAGTTAAAGTACATATTACTATAAATAGTAAAGTAAAAATAAAATAGAACTGTACTATATATTTAGTACTAGTAGTAATACTACTTAAGTACTTTAAGGATATAATATTTAACTAGATGTCCTACTTTATTAAAGATATTTTAGAGGTATATAATAGTAAGATATTTAAAAAATTAGTAGAATCTCTATATCTCTATTTCTATAAGATATGTAGAGGTAATAATCTTCTTTTTATTAAGAAGTCTCTATGGATACCCTTATTCTTAAATAATTAGTATAATCTTTTTACTTTAGTAGAACTAGTTATAGATATTATTAAATATAGTATTAAAGTAATCTATATTTATAAAGTAGAATAGGAAAAGGGTATTATATAGCACTATATAAAATATAATAGTACTAAAAAGTATTAGAATATTAACTATTTTCAATATTATAAGTAGGAAGGCTCTATTAAAATATATTATTACTAATTCGCCTTATAG
The DNA here is from genome assembly GCA_004366825.1 of Colletotrichum spinosum. Classification (NCBI taxonomy): domain Eukaryota; kingdom Fungi; phylum Ascomycota; class Sordariomycetes; order Glomerellales; family Glomerellaceae; genus Colletotrichum; species Colletotrichum spinosum. The sequence continues at coordinate 25,631 of QAPG01000220.1, read as the reverse complement.
AAGTATAAGATTAATAAAAGAATTAACTATTTACTTTATTATAGCAAACTAAGAGTATTTAGTAATTAAAAGACTAGTAGTATTTATATTAGATAAGATACTTTAAAGAATAATATTTAAATAATAGCTTTTAAGTATAAATATAGATATAAAATCTATAGTATCCTTCTTAGTAATTCTACTACTAGAAGTATTACTTTAAGTTAGAATATAAAGTATTATTTAGTCTTAAAGGATATATACAATTTTGCCTCTATTAAAAGTAATAAGGTTTTTATTACAATGTAATATTAAAAGCTATTTAAATAGGGTAGTAGTCTTATCTTTAAAGTCATATTATATTTAGTATTATACAATAGTATTTTTATATCTATTATCTTAAGGAAGGTTTTTAAAATTGTTATTAAGGCTATTAATACTTTTGTAATTTATAAAGAAAACTTAGTATATTATTATAAAATATACCTTAGAGTTAGTATTTAACTTATAGTAATTATATAAAATATATTATTCCTTAAGAATATACTTTACAAATTAATCATTTATCTTATTATATATATAGTACTTCTTATTTAAATGATTATATATATATAGAAGGGAAAGATAAGTATTATTTAGAATCAATAGTTATAAATTCTATAAGGCTATATATAAGATATTAAATACTTTATAATATAATATTTTAAAAATATTCTTAAGAAGGATTATATACATAACTAGTTTACAATTAATTATTAACTTACTTCTAGTTATTATCTTTATTATCTTATATATATTATACTTTTTAAACTAAGATAGTATTACTTATAACTAAGTATAACTAGTTATAGAAGTTTTAAAATATTATAATAAGACTTAAAAAAGTTAATAAGTATTGAGATATATTATAATATATACTTATATATTAGAAATAGAATACTATATCTATATAGAAGTTTAATAGGAAAGTTTTCTAAATATATATAAACTTTAGAATAAGAGTTTTAAAAACTTCCTTTTTATTCTCATTAAGATTCTTAGTTATTATATTTTAAAAAGTAGTATTTTATTAGTTAGAGAAATATAGCTATTAGTATTTATTATTTTTAACATACTGTTTAATATAATAAGTTATCTATTCAAACTATAAGTTAAAAGTAGAATTACTAAAGTATTTAAAATAATATTTAAATACCTGATTTTCAAATATAATTGAGAAGATACCTACCTATATATAATATAAGATATTATACTTGAGGTAATAATTATGAAATATATAGATTCTTATCTTATAAATATTATATAGACTTCTACTATACTTTATTTTTTTATAGAAGTTTATAAGGTTTATAATATATTTAATTAAGATATTCTTAGACAAAGGAGTAAAAAGAATATATAAAAGGTATTTAAATTACTTTACGAATTATAGGTTATTATACCTATAGTTTACTTCTTATATATAAAGAGGTTTTATATTAAAAAAGCTATGTATTAGTAAGACTAGTAGGGAAAATTAGAAATATAGTATTAACACTAGAAATATATAAACTAATTAGTTATATTATTACTATCCTTCTTCTACTATATTCAGAAAAACTAAAATAAATTTAATCTTCTAAGCTTTAAGCTTAGCCTTATAAATAGGTAGTATTACTTCCTAATTATCCTTTATAAGGTTTTTAAGTTACTTAGGGAATTTCTAATATTTATTTTAAAAGTAATATAGTATTTACGAGTTTTAGTAATCTTGTTAAATATCTAAAAGGTAAATAAATTCTATTAAGTAATCTAATATAAAATACTAAAACTCCTTCCTCTATTTATATTAATTTTAATACTATAGAAAAAAAAGTAGTTTTAAGTATAGTAAGTAATTTAGATACCTATAAGTTATTATATTATAATAAGCCAGTCTTTAAAGTTATCTTTAAATATCTAGAAAAACCCTTAATTATATAACTTTAAGTATTTATAAAATACTATTTAATATACTAAATATATTGAAATAATAAGAGTATTGTTATTTATAAAGCTCTAATAATTAATACTTTAGATCTATCTAAATAGTATTAGATCTAGATATTAGTAGAGTTTTATAAATATAGGAATACTACTTAGTATAATTATAATTATTAAAAAAGTACTTAGAGTAAGTACTTCTCTAGGGGTTAGCAATTTAGATATTATTATAGAAGTTAAAATATTATAAGAAGATTATTAGATTTATTTATTTATATAAATAGAAAGATAAAACATATATCTTAAAAATTTATATAAGTCTTAAGAAGTTAAAATTAAAATACTATAAATCTCTAGTATTATCAAAGTCTGATAAGACTTAATAACATTTATTATATTTATTAGATATACTTTAATAAGTAATAATTAAAAATATAAATTTAAAACAATTCCTCAAAAAGAACTACTAAGAATATATTTTAATTTAATTAAAATAAGAACTCTTGATATAATATCATTATTAAAATCTTACAAAAGATTTGTAAAGTATAAATATATTTTTTGGAGTATTCTAATTGAAATACTAAAGTAGGGAGAATTTAAAATATTTAAATAATTAGTCTTAGAATCTTTTACTTTATATAGACTTTAGGTATAGGTTTTTATAGTTATTTCTTCTATTATAATAAGTCTTACTAATCTATAGTATAATAATAATAGATAAGTTAATTACTAATTAGTATTAGTTAATCTAAAGGGTAGTATATACTATATATAATCTTACTATATAAGTATAAATTAGTATTCTAGTTATTTATTATAATTATTCTTATATTATATGATATATAGTATTACGTAAAGCTTTAGATCTATAGTATAGTAATTACTTACTAATTACTATATATTAGGCTATAGCTAATACTAAGTACTTAGTACTTATCGCTAGTAGGGTGTAGAAAGTATATTACTATACATATAGTAGTATATATAGTTACTACATACCCTATAGTATAATGTAACCGATAGTATTTCAGTTTAAATTAAAATATTTGTATTATCTTAAAAACTATTTATATATGTTAGAAACTCATAAGTATATTGGGTATACTATTATAAACTTATATATTAGATTTTTATATATTTAAAGAAGTATTCTTATCTGAAATAGTATGATTAATAAGATGAATAATTTAAAATTATATATTCTCTACTAAAAGTTAGTATTAAAGAGATAATTGAATTCTATGAGATATACTAATAAAGTTAAAGAAGTATATTTAAAGACTTTGAAAGTTATAATAATTACTTTAAATAATAAGTCTAATAATAGTAAGTATTATTCTTTTGATTTATATATATAAATACTAATCCTTTTGTCTTAAAAAGTTAATTATATTTTTCTAAGATATTCTTAATTATCTAAAGATGTTATATATATTTAGTAAGTATAGTATTTGATGGCTATATATATCAGGCTACTATAGAGAAGGGGGGCATTAGGGGGCCACTGGGGTCCCTATATGCCGGCTTCAGCTACTAGAACAATAGATATTCTAGTGATATAAAGCTTAAATATAAATATAGAACTATAGTTAAATAAAGAGAAAGTTAAGTTTAAATAGTTATATAGTATAGTATATACCTATTGAGGGATCTTATTACTTAATATAAATTTAATTTAATATATTTAAAGTTCTACCTACTTTTAGGTATACTAATTAATAGGATTATAATAGTATTATATTAGAAACCTATTACTTAAGTAACTTAAAGGTCTAAGCCTAATTTAATGGAAAAACTAACTCCTATAACTACTAGTAGTAATATTAATAAACTAGAAGAATAATTATCCCTCTAGAATAATAGTAACTTTTCTGAAATTAATTTAGACTAATTAATTAAAGAAGAAATAAAGAAGTTAAGAAAAAGGTAGAAATTAGAAAGATTAATAGTATTATATAAGAGAGATGATTTAGAGGAGGGGAGTACTAGAAAGTTTTCTACTTCTATATTTAATTTTAAGAAATAAAGAAGAGATTTTTTAATTAAATAATTAGTTCTTATTAAATATTAAAAAAGTAGTAAGTTAGACTTTAATAACATTTTATTTAAATTATGAGGATAATTTAACTTAGTAGAAGATAACTTTACTATAGATAAAGATAAAGTTTAGTATATAGATTTATATTTAGAAGGTATTATATCTTACTAATAGATTAAATAGGTTACTATCATTTATAATAATAATATTAAGTAGGTTATTTAAGTAGTAATAGAAGAGTAGCTAAGGTTTAATATAGATAATAATAATACTTAAGTTATTATAATAGTAGTTAAATTAGATATAATTTATCAAAAAGTTAAATAATCCTACTAATAATTTATTAATATATATAGGTCTCTTAGAGTAGAATATTTTAATATTTAATTAGAAAGGCTTTAAGTTATTAATATTATTAACTACTTATTATTTAAGTTAAGATATATAATTATGAATAGAAGCCTACTAATTATATATTAGGAGCTAAATTATATAATTAAAAAAATAGAGATAATTAAGTAATCTTTAGATAAATTTATCCTAATAGAACTTATTTTTAAAATACTAAAGTAAAAAAGCTATAGACTATTAGTTATATAAATAGTTATTTTAATTCAAGAAATAAATAGGGGGAACTAGTTAAAAAAACTATCCTTTATAATTACTTTCTTATTTAAAATTAAATAAGAAAGAATTTTATAGCTTTAAGTAGCTATTCTATAAGAGCTATTTAAATACTATAATTATAAAAAGATAAATTATATATTATATTAATATAATAAGAATACTTACTATACCTATAAGAAGTTTAAATATACTAGAAAATCCTATTATACCTTAAGGATAAGAGCTAATAGTATTTATATTTTATAGGATCTAGAATTCTACTAATACTTTAAAGTTAAAATATTAATCTATATAGAGAGAAATTAAAAAAAAGAAAAATACTTATTAATTTAAAGTTAATAAGAATATCTTAAGCTAGAAGATATTATATAATACTAAACTTATAGAAATTAGTTTAAAACTAAAGATATTAAATTTCTAGAAAGAAATAATATCTAAATATAGAATATAGACTATAGTTATAAAAGTTATAGATACTTTTAATATAATATAAGTAAAATCTTATATTTTCTAAATAAGTAATACTAATAAATATAATATAATCCTAAAGATCTCCTAAGGAAGAAAAATAAAATCTTATTTAGAATAAAAAACTTTAGGTTAGATTTATCTCTTAATTATTACTAATCTTAAATTATTATATAAAGCTAAAACAATTAATAAGATTAAGAGGTAATTTAAATATATATTAATAATCTCAGCTATATTAGTATTAGTAGAAGGGGAGTAGTAAGCTACTTAGTAATAACTTACAAGAAGTTTAAATAAAAAGAAAATTAATCTCAATTAATTACTACTAAGATACTAAGAATAAGCTTATATTTTCAATATGAAGAAAGCTAGTATCTTAATAAAGAAAAGTATTTATATATATATAATAGAACTAGAAGAAAATAAAAAGCCTTTATAAAGCTTTATCTACTTCCTTATAGAAAAAGAGTTAGAAGAACTATATTAATACTTCATATTAGTTCTTAAAAAGAAATAGATTAAAATATTAAAAAGCCCTATAGGAATACTAATCCTATTTATCTTAAAAAAAAGAAGTAAGTTAAAACTATATATAAACTATAGAAATCTAAATAATATTATTATTAAGAACTATATACTACTACTACTTATTAATAAGATTTTAAACTATTTAAAAAAAGCCTTATAATTTATTAAGCTAGATCTAAAAGATATATACTACTAGGTCTATATATAGCTAGATAATAAGTAGAAAATAGTATTTTAGACTTAATATAGGTATTTTGAGTATTGTATAATACTATTCAGTTTAGTTAACACCTTAGCAACTTTTTAAGTATATATTAATAATATTCTAATAAGCCTTATAGATGTTATATTTATTATTTATTTAGATAATATTTTAATATTTACAAAAACTAAAAAAGATTATATAGAAGTAATAAGAGAAGTTTTAAACTAGTTATTAACTATAGAACTTTATACTAACCTAAAGAAATATGAGTTTTATATATAAATAATTAAGTTCTTAGGTTTTATTATTTCTCCTAAAAATATTACTATAAAAAAAAGAATATTAGTAATTAAAGAATAGCTACTACTTACTAATATTAAAGAAATCTAGATCTTCTTAAGATTTATAAAATTCTATAGGAGATTTATTTAGAATTACTCTAAAGTATATACTAAGCTTACTAATTAACTAATTAAATAAGCTAAAAAGGAAAATATAATAATTCCTAGGATAATTAAAATTTTGAAAAATCTATAAGATAAGTTTACCTAAATACTTATTTTATAATACTTTAATCTAATCTTTCTAATTTAAATAGAAATAGATACTTCTAACTTTACTATAAAAATAATAGTTATCTAACTAGAAGAAAGATAATAGTAACTACTAGCTTATTTCTTATAGAAGTTAAAAAGAGTAGAATTAAAAGATAGTATTCTAAAAGCTAAACTACTAGCTATTTATAAAGTAATATGTATATAGAAATATGACTTCTCATACTTATAATATAAAGTTATTTTTATTATTAACTATTTAAACTATTAATATCTAATAATAAAGCTCTAGCTTAATAATTATCAAGTAAGACTCTTTTAAAATATATTATTATTCAATTATATTATTAACTACTAATTGGAGAAATAAAGTCTAATAAATAGTTTATTAAAATAATTAGACTATTAACTTATAGAAAGAGAAACCTAAAGAGCTAGAAGTATTTTTTTAAAAAACTTCCTAAACTAATTCTTAAATAGAATAATAGTAGTATCCCTCTAAAATTAAAAACTAATAGTAAATTTAGAAGATATTATTCTAGAGAAACTAAAGGGGATATTAGAAAAAGAAATCTAATAAATATAAAGAAAAACTATTACTAAGAAAAAGAAATTGTACTAAAAAGTAATAACTAGTTTACTAATAAAAAAAGAAAAATAAAGTTTTAAGGTAAACTAATTATTCTAGATACATATTAACTTTAGGTCAACCTATTAATAACTTTCTATAATATACCTTTAGAAGAATACCTAGGTATTATTAAGATACTTAAAAAGTTAAAATAGATATATTAATAGAAATCTATGAAAAGGAATATTATAAAATATATATTAAGATATATGATATACTAATAATTAAAGCTTTAATACTACTTCTTCTATAGTAAACTAATACTTCTATTAGTACTTACTAACTTATAGTAATATATTAATATAGACTTTATTACTAAATTATTTAAATCGATTAAATTTGTAAGGAAAAGTTATAATAATATATTAGTAGTAGTAGATTGATTTTTAAAATATACATTCGACTTATTAATAAGAGAATTCCTAATAGTAAATAAGCTAGCAGCTTTCTTAATAAATAATATCCTCTTTAAATATAAAATTCTTTAAACTATTATATCTAATAGAAATTTACTATTTATTAGTAGATTTTAAGTTTTTATTATATACCTACTAGCTATTAAGAAAAGACTAAGTATAGTATATTACTTATAGACTAATAGGTAAATAGAATAGTAAAATTAGAATATTAAATACTTTTTAAAAGTAGTAATTAACTTTAACTAAAATAATTAGATAAAATAGCTATTTATAGCGAAATTCATTTATAATACTTTAGTTTATAATACTACTAGAGTCATACTAGTAGACATTTTAATAGGTTATTTACCTAAAGGATTTTATAATAATTCTTTAGAAAATATTAAACCTAAAGTAGTTCTTATAATAGACGAAAGGGTAAAGTACCTCTAGTCTTATTAATAGTAACTAAAAGTTTTACTTGAAGAAGTAAATAAAAAATATACTAAGTAGTATAATAAGAAAAGAAAATAGTTAGATCTTAAAGTTAGTAATTATATATTACTATTTATAAAAAATATTTAATAAAAACAACTAGCTAAAAGGCTATTTGATAGATACTTAAGATTATTTAGAATAATATATATAATTAATAAGTATTAAGTATTTAAACTTAGTTTAAATAAGAAATATAAAATTTATAATATCTTCTTACTATTATAATTAAAAGAATATAGAAGTAATCTACTAGTATCCTAAGTAGTTTTTATTAAAAACCTAGGAGATAATATATATAAAGTTAATTATATAGTAAATTATAAAGAACTATAAAGAAACTATTAGTATTTAGTTAAATAAAAAGAATATAAAATAAAAGAAAGTTTATAAAAGTTTTAGTAGAATATATTATTAGAACTAAAATTAGAATATAAAGAGAATTTCTTAAAAATTACCAATAAGTTATAAAGAGAATAATATATTTAAATTATTAATAAAATAAAGCTAAGAAGTTTATATTAATCTAAAGGCTGAAGAAAGAATATAATAGAATTTAAAAGTAGTAATTAATCTGTAAAAAGAGGAAATATATAGGATATTAAGAAGGATATAGGAGGATATTAAATTACTTAGTATTATTATTATTATTCTTATTATTATTATTATTTCTATTTCTACTATCCTCTTTATTATTATTATTATTACTAAGTTATTTAGGAGCCTTAAGGGTTAAGGAATATAAATTAAGAATATTAGTATATTAAAAAAAATATTAGTAAGTAAGAAGTTATTAAGGAAGTACTAAAAAAGTAGAAAGATACTTATAATATAAGAATAAGTTAAAGATTACTCTAGAAAAATAGTCTAGAGGTTTGTAAAGATAGTAGTTTATATTTTAATAATATAAGTTTATACTTCTTAAGCTTATTAGAAAGTAGTAATAATCCTTATATTTCTCTCTAAAAAACTAGTTATATTATAAAGTAGTAATAGCTATAGTTTTAATAGCTATGAGCTAATACTTATAAGCTAGCTATTTAGCCTCTTTATCTTTAGCTTTATATTTAATATTAAACTTATTACTATAAAAAGCTTTAGTTTAAAAGGTTTTAGAAGTAGCAACTTAAGCTTTCTTAAAATCCTCTTATATTAATAATTAGTAAAAGAATATTAGGAGATAATAATATAAATATTTTACCTTAATATTATAAGTAGTAGAAAGAGGGTTAGTTTTAGATAAAGAATTATTAAATAAATAGTATAAGGTAAAGGCTATAAGAATAGTAATATAAATAGTTTAAAGAGATATTAGAATATACTTTATAATTATAGGAGTAGCTTATAAAAAGAAGAATAAAAATATATTAGAATATACTCCTTATTATATATAGTAGTATAATAAGAATACTTATTATTAATATCTAAAATAATCAGTAGAAATAACAAAAAAAAAGTAATAAGAATATATTAGTAATTTTATAATAGAAAAAGAATAGTACGATATAGGTAATAGGTTTCTAAATAGCTATAAAATAGAAGTAGTAATAGTAGAGAATAAAGTATATAAAATTATTAATATTATTATTATTATTAGTTCGAAAGATATAAGAAGTATATAATAATTTAATAGCTTTCTTTTTTAAAATAGTAGTTCTTTTTCAAGTAGGAGTAGGAATAAGAGGAAGAAGTAGTAGGAGAATAAGAGTAAGAGTAGTAGGAGTAGTAGGAGTAGTAAGAATAGATATTATATTATTATTATTATTATTATTTTTAATAATTTAAGAGTAAAGTTGTTAATAAAAGAGAAAATAAGAGTAACTTATATATAAGATTAAGAATTTGAATAATAAAAAAAGCTTTCTTTTAGTTAAAAATAGTTAAAGGTTTATTTAGAATAAAAAATAGTAAAATTAATAATAAAGAGTTTACCTATAGGTTATTAAGAAGAAATAATAAGAATAGTAAAAAGAATAATATTAATCTCTTAAATTAGAAGAATTATAAAGTATATATTATTCTAATTTAATTAATAGAAATAGTATTCTATAGAATAAATAGGAATAAGAGACCTATAAGTTACTATTAGGAGAAGTTTAGTATAACTTTTATAGGAATTGAAATACTATAATTATAATAAATATAAAATTCCCATAGTTAGAAGTAAAAAAGAAATCTTTCTAGTATTTCTATAATTAAAGAAAACTAGTTGTTTTATATAAGAGTTTTAAATTAACTAGAGTATAGTTATAATTAGAATATATTTTAAAAAACTAATATTAGTTAAGACTTAATATTAATAAGCTGAAATATAGAACCTAGAATAAATATTTAGATTTTAACTAAAGAAAGGTATTAGAAGGAGAGTAAGATACTACTACTTTATACTAATATCTTAATAGTTAGGTCCTAAGGATAAAACTTCTAAGAAAGAGGATTATATTAAGCTATTATAGAAAAAAGGGGTATTAAGAGGCTATTAGGATCTCTATATACTAGTTTTAACTATTAGAATAATAGATATTCTAGTAATATAAAGTTTAAATATAAGTATAAAGTTATAATTAAGTAAGGAGAAAGTTAAGTTTCAATAGTTATATAGTATAGTACATACCTATTAAGAGATCTTATTACTTAGTACAAACCCAGCCTAATAATATAGTAGTTTATATTACTAATTTAATAGACTTTCTAAAGAAGGAAACTTTTAAGTTAAATAAAGGAATAAATATTATTTAATATACTTTAGCTGATTTTCCCCTAGTTAGATATGAAGTAAGTAAGTAATTAGGAATATATTTAATAGTTTAAAAGAGAAGAATATATTAGATTTAATATTAGATAATATTATTTATACTATAAACTTTTATGTTAATATTATTCCAGAAGTTTTACTCTTGAATAAAATAGAAATCTAGCATATAAATTTCAATTGTATATTTAAATTTAACTTAATTAACTAATCTATTACAATAAAATATTTATTTCAAAGGATAGTCTTATATTTTTAAATATAAGCTAGTTTTCAATTATTCTATGGTTTCTTTGAAAAGTTTAGCTATTATATTAAAACCTTTAAATATGCTATTATCTCAACTTTGTTTAAAAACAGTTCTTTTAGAAGTATAATTTATGAAGAATTATATATTGTGTTTTTAAATAAGATATTCTAGATGGAATATTCTTAAATATTTAATCTTTAATACTTAGCAGGTAAAAATCATAAACTTCAAGTAATTAAATTACTTCTATTATATAAAAGCTTATTTTGAGCAAGTTATCTTTAGATAAACTATAGAATCATATCTAAACTATTTATTTTATCATATTCTTTAAGATTTGTTTAATTTTCCTAAGGTTTATATAGGAAATTCCTAAGGACTTGTTATTCAAGTCGAAGTTTTAAATTCTTTCCTTCTATTTATACTATTTGATAAAATCTATAATTTAATCTCTTTAATATTAATGATATTTAAAAGTTAGGTGAAATAATAGAGCGGCCTTTTAATATAAAACATTTAATAAGATATCAAAAGATTTATACTAATAATTAACAGAGAACTAAATGTTCAAATATAAATAATAGAATAAGGGATGAACTTTAAATTATCTCTTTCTTATGTTAAAGAACTAATTAGAATGAGTAAGTATATTACAAAAAAACTAATTATTCAAAGAATAGAAATATAAAGGGCTATAAGACTATTTTTTGAATTCTAAGTAGAATTAATTTAAATAGGAATTATATTGTATGTTAAATTACTAAATATTTAAAGTAATTAGAAGCTATTATATAAAGTTGAAGAAGTTTAATTTAGATGGTATTCTTATTAAAGATTATTAAAGTATATTCTAAGCTTTAATTAAGATTTATACATTTACTAGAATTGGATTTATACCTATAGATAATAAATATACATACTTAAGAAATATTATAAGTAAAGTATTATAAACAAACTTTTCAAAGTTAAATGAAAGCAATATGTTGAATATTTAGTAAATTATATTTTAAATACTTATAGTTTCTATAAAATCTAAATCTCTATTTTTATAAAGATTATTACTATTTCAAAAGTTAAGTTTAATAAGATAAGATTCTACTTAAAATAGAATTTATATAAAGTATTTATAACAGAGATTATAAAACTACTGATTAGATTAAGTATGAAAGAAAGAGAAGATTTTATTCTTAAAGTATGTAGAAAGTTTAGAGTAATAAGAATATTTAATAGAAAGACTTTTCTTTTATTACTTATCTTATTACTATTAAAAATAGCTTGAGATATGAGATTAAATTTAGAATTAAATTTTAAAACTAATAAGAAAGGTTTAATTATATATAAAGTTATGTTTAAACTATTAGGATTAATCTAAACTTCTAGTTGGTTTTAATTAGATGAAATAGCTATTAATTAAAACTTAGAATTTAAGAAATATATTAATAATTAGAGAATTAAATAGTATATTTAAAATTAGAAATCTAATTCGTTAAGAGAGAATATTTATTTGAAATGAGTATAGAAATAAATATTGTAAAATGTCTTTTTGAATAATTTGGAAAAGATTAAAATACAGCTTTAAGTATTAACTACTTAACATAGTATCTTTCATTATTTAAAAATTAGACTACCTATATAGAAGTAGATAATAATAATAGGTTTAATTAGAAATTAATATTCATAATTATATAATATCTTGAAAAGAATGTAATAATAGTATTTTATATTTTATAAAGTATAAATAAGAGACTTTCGTTAATGTTTATTTATCTAATTAGTAATAGGGATTTGATAAGAATAGTCTTAATTCTTTCATAATACTCCTTATCTTTAAAATTATAATATAGATAAAAGGATCTTTCTACTAAGATTTAAATATTTACTAATTGATTAATTAGACTACTGAAAACTTAAAAGATATTACCAACTTATGAGAATTATTATAAATGTCTTTTTTTAAAATAGTAAAAGCTAAAATTATAGGATCAAGAGAGAAGAATATCTATTAGTAAATTAATTTTTAGGATGTTAAAATTAAGCTTTTGTCTTTTAAATAAATTATTATTTATAAAATACATTTAATTGGTTATTTAAAGTAGTATAAAGTAGGGATTTATATATGAAGAGATATATAATTAACTGATCTACTATAAACTATATATAATAATACTAACTGATTGAATGTTTTAAGTGATTATAATAGTTATAGTATAATCTGATTTTGAAATTTTATAGCTTGATATTATTGATATATTTCTAAGTATTCTGATGGAATTGAGTAGATTTCTAATCCTAGTTGAATCATTAGATACATTTAAAATTATAAGAAAATATATAGAATTAACACGAGTCTTTTATGAAGTCTAAGATATATTCTTTCTTGAATATAGGTTTTTCTATATTATATTAAAACTATTAAGCTTTTTATTATATTTAGAAGAGCTTTATCTACTTAAAATAAGAATTCAAATATTTATATTCGATTTTATATAGATAATACTTTCTTTTTATACTATGAAGTAATTAAAAAAGATACTTGTAAGATTATTCTAAATATAAAATAAACCTATAAACTTCAAGAATAAGGTTCTATTAAGTATTCCCTAACGGTTTCAATAGTAAGAGATCAAACATAATAGAGGATTTATTTAATGTATAATAGAAATGTTACTAAAGATTTAACGTATTTCAATTTTAAATATAAAGTAACTTTAATAATCCTGCTTCTAGTAATATTCTTTAGTATAAATAATAATTCAATTATATTCTAAGAGACTTATACATATTAAATCAAAGTAAGTTTGAGTTTTTGATATATTAATATTATATAATTAGATATTTTATTTATATACTTCTTACTTTTGAGATATCTTGTAAATCTTCTTTAGATATATTAAAGTACTATAAATTATATAATTTAATATGTCTAGATAATAGAACTCCTAGTATAATAAATTAGAAGTTTAAGAACTATTAAGAAGATATTTTGAATGGTTTTAATTACTGAAGATATTTGTTTTATAAATTGTAAAACAGTTGTAAGATTAATTTATAATTGTGTTATTCTTTTATCTAAACAATCAATCTAATAGAAAGCTACTTAATAAATTATTATTATAATACGAACTATTAAAGTAGAATTCCTTACTTTTAAATATATTTTTAAAGTAACTATATTATTAAAAAGACTATTTTGAGATATTAAGTTTAATTTAAAAAGTATTTAGAAGTTTATGATAATAACTATCAAATTATTAAACTACTAGTTTTAAGTAATAAGTACTTATTTACCAAGGTTTAATATATAATTATTTAAGAAATATAGTTATACTAAGGACTTTTAAGAAAAAGCTTCAAAACTATCTATATATTTATAGAATGAATATTAATGGATAGACGTATAGAAAACTTAACTTGAGTAAAGTTTAAATAATTTAAAGTATTTCCTAGTTTGATGAGTCTATAAGGAATACTTATAGAACTATTTAAAATACATAAATAATCATTCTAAGACTTATAAGAATATAGTTAAAAGCTTTAGATAGGAGAAATTTAGTTATGGAAGTAGGGTTTATATTAATACATAGACTATTATTCAAAAGATCTAAGTTGTAATTCTTTGATTAAAAACTCTTTCTAATACCTTAATAATTATAGCTAGCTAATTACTAAGTATACTATATAGCCTTATTAGTATATCTTTACAATTATCCTTCTTTTTAAGAGTTTTAATTTCTAAAGCTATAATTTAATACTTCTTAATATCTATTATAAAACCTCTATATTATTACTAACTATTTATTGTAGAAAGTACTTCTTTAATACCAATAATTATTCTATTATAGTATTATTATTTACTTAGATAATCTGTGTAATCTAAATAATAGACCTAATTCTTATTATCATTATTAGAATTTTCTTTATTCTTTCTATTATTCATAAGTATATTCATTACTATTTTAATAATATATTAATATGTTTAATTTGTTTGATATTCTTCTAATAAGAATAACTCTTTAAATTCTATTACAATCGTTTATATTATTTCGCTATTTGTTTAATCAGTATTACTTAATTCTTCTATATATAACTTATTATCTTCTGATTTTTTATTCATACTATTTCTATCTTTATAACACTTTTCTATATTATCTTACTAGTTAGTTCTAGTTTATTTTGCTTATGTTTCTTCTTCTCTTTATTATTAATATATTCTTTATTTTATAGGAAAATCTTATATTACTATTATTCTTTAAGTATTTATTAACAATAATAAGGAAGCTACTCATAAATCTTTCTCATACTTTAAACCTAGTAAGTATACACGTTATTTTAACTATTTACCTTTACTTTATCTTGTTTTTAAAAACTACTCTATATCATTCGTAATTATATATTAAAGTATATTTTTATAAGAAGAATAAATAGAAACATTATAATATAAATTATCCTCTTATTATATATTTACTACTGATATTAATATTTACCTTCTAAGTTCTATTTAAAGTAAAGAATATTATAAAAGCAATTTGGAATTAAAATACTATCTATCATTAGATACTTAGCTAATATATTTTAACTTCCAAATATAAGAATACGTTATTTTATTTTCTTATTAAAGGTTTAGTAAAATAATAATATATATATAATATTCTTCATAACCCCCTTATTAGTATAAAGAAAATAAAGTTTAATTTAAAATATATTCTCTTCTATAAGATACTATCTATTAATAAATATTCAAATATTATATATCTTATTACTATAAGTACTTCTCCTCTTACGAATAGCTTTATAGATTTCGAGGGGATTTCGAATCTATCGTAAAAGATTTAGAAGAATAATAGTTTATAGAACGCCTAGTTCTTATAGATACTTTATTTTATCCTATTTTCAAGAAGTTTAAAAAGGTTTTTAACCTTATGACCTTAGTAGTTACTTTTAGCTATATATATTAAGCTTTAGTTTTAATAAGATTCTCTCTATATAAATTATTACTATAAAGTCTTCTATTACTATAGAGTTAAATATTAGAACTAGGGGTATAAGTATTTATAATAATAAGTAATTTCATTGCTATTTTAGCTAGTTATAAGCTAGTATTAATATAAATACTATTATTAAGTAAAATATATAGTTAAATTTATATATAGAGTGAAGAGTTTAGATACCATTCTAAGTATAGAGTAAAAGTAACTAAATCTTATTACTATAAATCTACTAAATATTTACTTTATTATTACTACTAATTAATGAAATAATTTAAAACCTTGAGATTTATAGAAGACGTATTTTACTATCTATCTACTATATAGTCTATCTATCTTCATAATAATAGGCTTATTATTATTCTAAAATAAGAATTTATTCATTTCTTTAATTCGCCTTCTTATATCTTAATATCTGAAAGTACTAAAACTTCTATCATTATAAAACTATTTTAATTTCATAATTAGTTTTATTATTATCTCCCTACTTACTATAAATTTAATATATCTAAATACCCTATTGATATTCCCAATAGTTAGCCTATTCATTATAAATTGAATCTTATTATACTTTATAACATATGTAGTTCTAGCTTATTATTATCTACTAATAATAAAAATAAGAAAAAGAATAAGAATAATAATTAGAATAATAATAACAGGAGTAAAAGGTCTAAAATTACAATAGCCCTCTATAACCTACTTATTATACTAATAGTAATAGTAATATAACATAACTTATTATAAATAATTATATTTCTTCTATTAAAATCTGTTTAATAAACCCTTAATATTACTTTCTTCTTAATAATATTATTATATTTACACAAAAGAGAGCCTATAGATAATAATATTGAAATAGAAAGGCCTGCTATTAAGAAATATAAGACATATTTAAATATTATTATATCTACTCCTATAACCTTTATATCTACTAGCTATTAACTTACTATTACAAAGCCTATCATTCCTACAACTACTATTAAAAGAACTATTCTAACTATAAAGAATTATAATTATAAAAGAACTCTTATTATTAAGTAAGTCATTATATCTTTAATACTTATTATACTTATAATACTTTTTATATTTATAATACTTATTATCCTTGTGGTATTGATTATTCCTATTGTTCTTATAAAATAAGGTTAGAAACATCTTTATAAGAATATATTTAAACTTTAAATATAAAAATCGTATTATTTGATATATATTCATTAAGTTATCACTAAGATATATTAGTTTTTCTCATTCGTAAGTATACCCCTTAAAATAATATTTTAATTATAATTATTGAATTTGAAGATATATTTCTTAGAATAATATTTTAAACTTTTCAAATAATTAATAGAGTTATTTGTCCTCCTTTTATAACACATTATTATTCAATACTTAGTATTAATATTCAATTAATTATCCTACTTCCTACAATATCAGATTATCTATTTTCTGAATTCCTAAATAGTCTTTTATATTTATTGAAGTTATTTATAATTTATTATATATTATATTCTATAAGTTATCTAACTTATGTTATTAAGAAATACGTATTATTTCTATCTCCTTACCTCTCTACAATTCTCTCTGCTTCTTATTCTATAAGACTATCTTCTAATTTAAGGTAAATAATCTAATTATTAAGATTCTTTTGTTATTCTATCTATAATTTGATCAAATGATAGAGAAAACTTTATATATCTAGTATTATTATTCTAATAGATATTCCTTTTATATTCATTCTCCTATTTTGTCTATTATTAAAACTCTTATATCTTTTGATACTAACTTCTTATATCTAAATCTAAAGCTTTTTTTTAATAACTTAATAATTTCTTTTTAATTATATATATATATATATTTAATAGTTTCAATTATATACTTTTATTTAGTTTTGAATTGATATTCATTAATGTTCTACTATTTAATAATATATTTAGCTGATAGAAATAATCTGCTTTATAATACTTTATATTATTAAACTCGTTTTTATTATATATTTAATTATCCGTAAATAAAACCTATATAATCTATCTATTAATAAGCACCTAGGAGTGCTATATTTACTATTGTTATTTATGAATATAATGTCTCTTAATTATACTATTCAAATAATGAGTAACCTATTAGTAAATACTTTAAAATAATATTCTAATATTTAATATATTTATTCGATTTACCTATCTAATTATAAATAGTATGGTATTGATAATTATTACTTAATTAATTACTCTATTATAAATCCTGCTTACAATTAACGTATAAGACATTTATTTTCATTATTAATAAAACTATCTAGAGTATTAAATTAATATTTCACTTTGTTAATAAAACATTTCTATTAAGTCTATAACTATTATCTTCTTTACAATTCTATAATCTTAATGATTACTTTTAGCTATATATATTAAACCTTAGTTTTAATAAAGTTCTCACTAATTATTATTATGAAATTGTCTACCACTATGGGATTAAATGTTAAACTTAGAAGTATAATTATCTATAATAATAAGTAATTTCATTACTACTTTAACTAATTATAAGTTAGTATTAATATAAATACTATTATTAAATAGAGTTTAGAGTTAAATCTATATATAGGGTATAGAGTTTAGATATTATTCTAAGTATAGAGTAAAGGTAACCAAATTAATATAAGCTAGCTTATAGTTTCTGTATAAATATAATAAGATTTTGTTTAATCTTGTTAGTAAATGATTTTAATATATTGAATTTAGTTAATATGTAATTAATATCTATATAGATATAAATACTTCTAATACTATAAAATAGCTTTTAAAACCCTTATAATTATATTAATATATAACTCTGAGGTATTTAGTGACTAGTATTATAATAAGATATTAATATTAAAGTACTATCTAATCGATACCTAATCTCTAGTATTACTAATTTAATATAGTAATTTCTAAGATAATTTGATAATTCTCTTTTAAATATCTATAAGCTACTTATTCATTATAATATTTAAAATAACCTTACTAAAGCCCAGTCTAATATACTGATAGCCTTAACTATAATAATTATAACTAGATATCTCTATATTTATTTTATAATTAATCTTTTATAGATAACTATATAGATTCTAGGGAGATTTTAATTCTATTAGAAAAACATAATTATAGACGAGTAATAAATTACAGAATGCCTAACTCTTATAGGTATTCTATTTTATTCTATTTTTAAGAGCGTTATAAAAATTCTTAATTGTATAACTTTGATAATTATTTTTAATTATATAGATATATTAAGCCTTAGTCTTAATAAAGCTCTCTCTATATAGATTATTACTACGAGATCTTCTATTACTATAAGCTTGAATATTAGAACTAGGAGTATAATTATCTATAATAATAGGTAATTTCATTATTAGTTTGATCAGTTAGAAGCTAATATTAGTATAAATACTATTATTAGGTAAAGTCTATAGTTAAATCTATATATAGGATATAAAGCTTAGATACTATTTTAAATATAGAGTAAAAGTAACTAAATAAACTTTTAATTATCTTCTTTATAAAAATTCACTTTTTAATTAGTATAAAAACTATTAGGTCTATCTTTATACTTATTTATTTCTTTCAATCTCTTTTATATCAAAATTAATATTAATAGTTTAAAGTAATATATAAAACTTTATTATATTCTAATTTCAAATAGCTATTTGTACTATATTATTTACTTATTTTACATTTATAAGTTAGAAATCTATACTTTATCTTACTATATAAGAAATATACTCCTGTAGTCTATAATATAACTAATATATATATAATTCTTTAAATTAAAATAAGTATAGTAATACTTAATCTATTAATATCTTATCACTAACTTCCTAATATTAATAACATTAATAATTCTATTCATATTATTATTTCAAAAATAAGAGTAATTAGAAAGACTATAAACCTATATATAAATACTTATATCTTCTATTTTATATTAATTTACTAATATAGTACTATTAGAATTCCTATAATTCTTTAACTTCTGTTATAATATCTCTGACCTTTAAAATTAAAACCTTAAATCTTAACATCTCTCTTTTCAAACCTAGGTATAATTAGTAGAAATAAATAAAAGCTTCTCTCTTATTCTACTTAAATCTGAATGTATTGAAAGTTTATACTAAGACTAATTACTTAGTATAATGCTATTTAAATAACTAATATTTTCTATATTATATTTCTTTAAACTGCTATTTATATAATTTCTCTTTCATTTCTAAGTTAATATACTATTAGTAGAGAAATATAATGAAATTAACCTAAATAGAATTATCCTCTAAGTTAACTCTTTAATTCTTCTATTCTATCTAGAATTAAAATATTAATTTTATAAATACCTATTAGATATATTGATTAACTGTACTACCTAACTAGATTTAAGAACAATCCTTAATAATTATAGACTAACTATCAACTTATGTAACTATAAGCCTTTCTCCTATTATTCTATAGTTATATAGAGGTAACATTTCCTAATCCTTAAGTAATCTAAATATTAGTAACTATTTAATTAATTATGAAATAAAAGATACAATTTACTCCTTATAAATCTCTTATTATTTCTATATTTACTTTGAATATATTACTATTCAAAACTATATAATTTTAAATATCTTACTTATGATACTTATAAAGTCTAATTTAAATAAAGCTATTTACCGTAGTAATAATGAGAATTACTTATTAAATCTAGATATCATCTATTAAAAACCTAATAACTATTTGAATCTAAAATGTATATTGGAAATTATTCTCCTTCTTCTTCTTCTGATATTAAAGAATAAGTATTCCTTTTTCCAAAATATACTTAATATAACATCCTTTATGAAATATTCCCTTTTAACTTCTTTAATATGCTATTAATCATAGTTTATATGAATATTGAACCTTAATTTATCTTAAATAATATATAAGAAGTATTTCTCTTTAAAAATATCTTTTCTTAAGATAACTATCTTTTTACTATTATTACTTTACTTACTTAATTCCTTGTAATAGTATAATATAATATCAGTAGTCTTATCATTTACCTCTACTAAATTAAATATTAATTATTAGAACTTGTCCAAACTTATATTACGTTTATACTTATAGGATAGCTATTTTCTATAGAATTAATGATTACCTAATATTCTTACTTATACTAATTACTTCAAAATTACATAGAAATAATAGAAGTATAAGAGTATAACTAAAAGCTTCAATTAAGAAAAGTTTAAATATATAGGTAAGATCTATATTAATATCTAAACTATTACTTAAAAGATCTAAACTATAATCTTTTAACTAAAACCTCTTTCTAATAGTTCAGTAGGTGTAGCTAGCTAGTTGCCAACCGTATTGAATAGTCTTATTAGTATATATTTTATAAAATCATATTTGATTATTTGAATAATATATATATATAAGTGATTGAAGTTTTTAAAATCTATTTTTCTCATAGAATATCTTAATCGTATCTTTATAGAAAGTTAGAAGATAGTGGAAGTCTTTAAGTCATTTGTAGAAAATGAAACTTTCTAATTGAATTTATATCTAATTCAAAATAATTATTTAAATTTAAAACTTAAAATAAATAAGTAAGATGTAGTAATTAGTATATAAGAATTAACTTGAAGAAATATAGAAGACTAATTATATTTTTAAAAGATAAAGCTAATATAAATATTTATTTTGAAAATAAAAAGAAACTTTTGGAACTAGTTATCGGAATATTAAAACTAATTGCTAGAATATTAGATTTAAAGCTCTAACTTTCAAGTTACTCAATAATTACTTGAAGTATAGAGTTTTAATTAATAAGAGATTTAATTAGAGTTGATAAAGGTTTATAGATATAATTAATAATAAAAGGTTAAATAAACAGTACTACTTAAGATAGCTTTGTAACAATAAGTTATATAACAATAAAAATTCTAATAGTGAAGTTAAGAATATTTCTATTTTTAAAGAGAATAAATTCAGACTCTTCTTACTATTTAAACTATAATCTGAATTAGACTAATCCTTTTATATTATTAACTTTCTTATTTCTTGATTAAAAACATTAGATTTGAAATTAAAAGAATTAATTTAAAATTTATTTTATTACTATTCGAAATTTTAATAGTTTTAAGGTATTATTTCAATATTCTATCAGTTTTATTAGATATTAAAATATGAGATCCTTTTCAACTAATTTCATATGAATAGTAATAGTTAGAATGTGAATTTCTACTTCTAATTCTAATGATCAATAAATTGTTTCAATAGGAGAATGTAAAGTTTGAATGATAGATAGTATAAAGAATAGTTTGAATTAATAAAGTATTACTAATTACCTTTATTTTAAAAGGATAAGCTTTATATCTTTCTATAGTTTCATTTGAATTATTTCTTTAAAAAAGAGTAGACTTCATTGAAGTATTTCTTGAAGAAAGTAGACTTCATATTTAATTTAAATAGTGAATGTTTAGTATTCTTAAGTTAATATTTAAATTTATTTATTTTAGAAGAAGCTTTCTAATTTCTAATTCCAACAGACCTTTTCATATATTTAAATATAAATCTAGTATACTTCTTAGATTATTTAATAGACTTATTAACATTATCTTCTTCATCTTCTTCTTTATTAATGATAAGTTTCATTTATTTTTACTTTTCTTTAATCAAAGAATTTTTAGTTATATTATCTTCTTTATCTTTAAAGAGAAGTTGAAAAGTAGTGACTTTTTAAAAGTAATTGTAAAGATATTTAACTTAAGTAGAAATAGTTAACTTCTTTATTATAATAGCTAATTTCTTCATATTAGTAGCCTTAATACTACTTATCCTAAATATTTCAAAGCCTTAAAGTAATAATAAAAGTAACAAGTATTCTTATAAATCTAGAAATTTAGTAAAATAAGATTAAATAAAAGACTAGAATTATAATACCTTAACTTTTTATTGCTATTTAATAATTTAATGAGTTCTAAATAAAGAAGTTTTTATGATATTAGCAATCCGGTTTTAATTCACAAAAGCTGATTAGTTACAAATAAAGTTAGTAAGGTTGATAAGAATATTAATAATAAGAATCAAAAGAGAAAGATAATACGTGTTAGTTTATTAATGTTAGAAATAATATATTTAAACATATATGATAAAGTAAGCTTTTTAAAAATAATAAAAAAGAGTATTTTAAGTGTTAGAGTAAATATTCATAATTAAGTAAAAGTAAAAGATACTTTTAGGAGTTTCTAATTATAATTCTTAAGTATGTTTTGAATAAAGATTAATAAGTATTCTTTTGGACTTAAAAATAGAATAAGTAAGAATTAACATAGGATTGTTTGAAATATAAGTTGGGTTGAAGTATAATAAAATATTAATAATGATATTAAGAGAATTATTAGAAACTAATTCAACTTCAGTAGGTTTACATTCAAATTAAAGTATTAGTCATAATTGAAAAGTATTATTTATACTAGAAATTAATATACAAAATCTATTTTCTTGATCTATATTATTAATAAGTATAAAGTAGTAACGATTAGAACTATTAATATATAAGGGAAGAAAGAAACTAGTACATAAAAGAAAGAGTAAATATATTATTTATAATACTTGAAAATTGAATAAAGAATAAATTTAGAAGGAGCTAATTGAAAGAGTTTATTAAAATAAGATAAAAGATAATTGAATATATCATAGACTATAATAGATTTGTTATAGCAAATTACTTCTTTGATTTAAATGTTCTAAAAGTTATTTTGAGGAACTACTTTTTATTTTTTATTTATAATAATATATTGTTTAAAATAATTCACAAAGAATAGAATTATCTCTAGTAGCTCTACTACTGAGGGGATATATAAGAATAAATATAATATCAAGTTTGCTAGGAGGTTATGTTAAATTATTTAAGGCTTAATTGGTTTATTTATCTATATTTAAATACTTTACTCTAGTTCAAATAGATTATATGTTTTGATAAATTATACTTAGATTTTACATTGTCTTATTTATTTATTATATATTATTACTGTTTACATTAATGTTAAACCTATTCTTGGATATTACTCTACATAATTTATTCTTTAATCATTAAGAATTGTCAATTCTTTTCAATCTTTTACTAATTACCTTCTACTAGTTTAATAATTACAATTAGATATTTCTATATTGAGTCTATGATTTTCTTTTCTATAAGTAATTATATAGATTTAAGGAGATTTCGGTTCTATTATAAAAGTATGGATATATAAATGTAATAGATTACGGAATACCCTACTTCTTAGTATTCTATTTTATTCTATTTCTAAGAACTTTATAGCAATTCTTAACTCTATAACTTTAATAGTGACTTTTAACTATATATATTAAAGCTTAGTCTAAATAAAGCTTTTCCTATCTATACTATGACTAGAAAGTTCTCTACTGCTATAAAGTTATATATTAGAACTAGGAATATAATTAACTATATCAATAAGTAACTTTATTACTATTTTAACTAGTTATAACCTAGTATTAGTATAGATGTTATTATTAGATAAAGCTTATAGTTAAGTCTATATATAAAGTAAAAAGCTTAGATACTATTCTAGGTATAAAGTAAGAGTAACTAAGTCATCATTATACTTATTCTCTATAGTTTTGATATATATAATAATCTTATGAGACCTATTAATAATTATATAGATTATAGTTATTTCAATAAAAGCCTAAATAAGTTGATATTATATGAAGACGACTTCACTAGTTCCTCTAGCTTTCTTGAATTAATTATAGTTAAATTTAACTTTAAACTATTATTAGTAGATAAAGCTATTAATATTACTAAAAAATATAAAGTTAAAAAGATAGAAAGAAATCTAATGCTTAAAGATAAGATAATTAATAATAATTCTAAATACTATAAATATATCTTAAGAATGACTTATGAAACTATTAGTTTACAACTAGTAAACGTCGTAATCGATCGATTATATAAATAGTACGTAACTAGTTATCTCTATTCGTAATGTCTATATCTAGGTTACAGCGCGCATATATACGCTACGCAACATAGGGATAAAATCTATATAATAGTCCCTCTATTCTAATTAGTTTAAATAAATAGGTTAACTACTTAATTACCTACTACTATAGCTTTAACTACCTCGGTACCATATTTAACCTAACACTAGCAATACTTTCTTTTATAATTAAAACATATTAAATATTAAAAATAGTATAAAACATAAAAGTAGCATAAAAAACGCAAAAGTAGCATTAAACGCAAAAACAGTATAAAACGCCAAATAGCGCAAAATCACCTCCAGTTACACAAATCCCTTTTATTATACTAAAAACCGTAAAAACCCTATAAATAGTATTTCGGTATAAAAATATACTCTTTATTTAATATTATATTAAGTACTTTAAACTCCTATTATAATATGTTTCTCCTTCTATCTCTTACCTTCTTCTTTTACTTTATATACTTTCCTTTTACCTTTATTTCTTCTTCTTATTACTATTAGTAACTTTTATAATTTATTTTTCTATTTATATTATTACTTTATTTATTATTATAAAGCTTTTAAAAGTTTAATTATTAGATCTTTTAGTTATACTATCTATAAAGTTATCTTTACTATTAATCTATTAGATCTTAAGGATTTCTTTTTATTTATATAATTACTTTAGTATTATAATATTAATTATAATATACTTTTTTTATAATATTAAATTTAATAAGATACTTATAGAAAGAATATAAGTT
>QAPG01000219.1:0-45730 GCA_004366825.1 Colletotrichum spinosum | reverse complement strand
TATAAATATAAATTTTAGATCTAATAATTTTAAATTAGAGGTAAAAGTAATAGGATTAATAGTTTACTTTATCCTTATTCAAATATAGAATAGTATTAGTAAGGTTAAATACTATTATATGTTTTTATACTATATATATAAGATTTATTATCATAGAATACCTATTATTATTTAAGAAGTATCTTTTTAAGTAGTATATAAAATAATTAATAATACTATTAGGCTAAATAGTTTTATATTTACCCTACTTATTTTCAAAGTTTACTTATATTATATATAAGATTTAACTCCCTTTCTAGGTATTATTACTTAAACATATATTATATATAAAGTAATAGAAGGAATCTACTATAAGTATACTAAGTATACTATTAATAATATTTTAATAATATATACTAGTTTTAATACTTCTTGAATTATAACTTTCTTATTCTAATTTTTTAAATATATATAGTAAGAGAAAAATAACTAATAAAACCTATATTACTTCTTTACTATATATAACCAGATATATATTATTAAATTATTTCATAGTTTCTAAAAGCTTGGATTTATAATTATTTAGTTACTTTTACTCTATACTTAGAATGATATTTAAGCTTTTCACCCTATATATAAATTTAACTAAAAATCTTACCTAATAATAGTATTTATACTAATACTAGCTTATAACTAGTTACAATAGTAATGAAATTACTTATTATTATAGATAATTATACTTCTAGTTCTAATATTTAATCCTATAGTAGTAGAAGACCTCGTAGTAATAATCTATATAAAAAGAGTTTTATTAAAACTAAGGCTTAATATATACAGCTAAAAATAACTACTAAGGTCGTAGGTTTAAGAACTTTTTGAAACCTCTTAAAAATAGGATAAAATAGAACGCTAAAAATTAGGCGTTTTATAACTTATTATTCTTCTATATCTTTTACAATAAAACTAAAATCTCCTTAAAATCTATATAGCTACTTATAAAAAGAGAACTATAGGATAAATATAGAAATATCTAATTATAACTATTATAATTAAAGTTATTAATATATTGGACTAAATTTTAGTAAAATTATTCTAAGTATTATAATTAACAAGTAGCTTATAGATATTTAAAAGAAATCATCTAGCTATCTTATAAGCTACTATATTAAGCTAAAAACTTTGGAAACTAAGTATTAATTAGATAATACTTTAATATTAATACTCTATTATAATACTAATTACTAGATACTTTAGAATATTATAATAATATAATTATAAAGGTTTTAAAAGTTATCTAGTTATATTAGAAGTATTTATATTTATATAAGTATTATTTATATATTAATTATACTTAATTAACATATTAAGATTATTCACTAATAAGAATAAGTAAAATCTTACTATACTTATATAGAAATTATAAATTAGCTTATATTAATAATAGAGAACTTTTATATTAGTAGTTTAAAGTCTTATCTTAAGAGTAAGTAGGGTTTAGTCTAGAGGATATTAAAATTGTAAATATTAAGGTTATAATAAATATTTAAATAGAGTACTTATAGTTAGTAGTAATTAAATGTCTCGAGATATTTAATTTATATATAATTATAAAGACATAAAGGCGTAAGGTTATTATAGAAGGAGTTATTAGTTATTTATTAGCTATAAAAAGATTAATATAAAGTAGATATACTAACTATAGTTATAAAAAGTTTAGCTTTAGATTAACTACGGGCTAGCTATAGTAGTTAGTAGGAGGATAGGAAAGCTAAAGTCGTATTTTAAGAGGTAATATATCTACTAATAGTCGTAGTAGAAAGCGAGCTATCAGCCCCTCCCAAATTTATAATTATCCCTAAAGAACTTTAGAATATTTAGTAAATACTATAAGTTACTATTACTATATATAGTAGTAATACTACTACTATTAATAATAATAATCCTCTACTTATTTAAATAATTAGTAATATACTACTTTAAATATATATATATATAATAAAGTTATAATCTTTTTAAGTAATATAATATATATAAGCAGTTTACTTCCTCTAGATTTTGACTAAGAATTCTATTTTATAACATACTTTATAATTAAAGAATAATTAGATATAATACTAATATTTAACTTTAATAAAAAGAATGTTATTATAATATTACGTCTACTATTTAAAAAAAGTAATTAAAAAGAAGTTAAGAATATTATTACTAATAGTATTATAGAAATTATTTAATATAACTCTATTTTTATGAAACGTATAAATATTTTAAGTCTTATATTATTAATAAAGTTAAGAATAAAGATATCAATAAGATATATAAGAAGTTAAAACTCATAATCTAAAGATTTAGAAATAATAGTTAATTCAAAATATTGATATAATTACTAATAATCTAATAAAATAACCAGTAATTAATTTTAGCTATAGTTCTAACTCTCTTTTAATATAGTGATATAATAATATAACTTTCAAGTTTCATATAAGCCTATACTTAAGTTGAAATAAAATTCATAAAGTATATTATAAATAAACTACTATTATACCTTAAGGACTTATATTTTTTAAACTTTATTATAATTATTATTGAATTACTATATAGTTATATTAAGGCTAATACCTATAAATAGGTAACTTATTCTAAATATTATAAAGAGTAATTATAAATAGAAATATTAATATATAACGTATACCTTTTTATCTTATATTTTAACAATAATATATTTAGTTTTATAGATATATAAACTAATAATACTTTTAGTCTTTTAGATACTATTTTCTCATATTATAAAGATCAAGAGTTCTAAAAAGCTTTATTTAAAATAAAACTTGAAATAGTTTTCTTAAAAGTAGTATTACTAATATTTAATAGAAGTATTTTATTTCTTAATAATAACACTTTCTACTTATATTAAAATTATTAAAAATAAAAGCTCACTCTTATTAATCTATATGTAATACCTAAAGTACTTAAGAAGGTATATATTAATAATATATATATATATATATAAAGTATACTTTGTTTTAATATATTAATTTAAAGTACTATTTAACTTCTCCTATATAATATGAGAATAATAACCCTTAGGTAATGATACTATTATACTTAATAAATACCTTAAGTAGTAAACTAAGCATTTTAATTATAACCTTAACTTTATATTATTTAACCTCTCTAAACTAGGTTTCTATATTTTTATTAATAGTCTATTTATTAATAATACTAACTTCTCATTTTAATCAAGATTTATAATAACTTTAAATTAAAAGATTACCACTAGTAATAGCTAGTTTAATTTCTATAGTAACTTTATATACTACTCCCCTATAAGAAATAAAAAGATTATTAGGAGTATACTTACTTTAGAGATTTATATTATAATAATTAGTATAAACTTTATTTATACTATTACTATATTACTTGAAAAGATTTTCTAATACTAAAAACTCTATAAGGTTCTAACTATTATATATATTAATTTATACCTATTCTATAAGTATTTTATGAAACTTAATATTAGTAAGGAAAAGTAATCTATAATTAATATTATAGTATTAAGAAAGTTATATAAGTATCATAAATTCTATAAAATATAGTAGATTAATAGAAATAATAATGTTACTAATATTTCTATAAAAAGTATATTAAATTCTACCTTTAATTAATTTATTAATTCAAATTATATAACTACTTAAATAGAAAGATAAATAACTCGAATAAAATAGATAAATAGGTATTTAAGTATTATTAAGGCAAAAGGTATAGATTACTAAAAGTACTATTGTTTATATAAATAGATAGGTATTAAGATATATAGTAAAAAGAAAAGGTTACTAATATTAATTACGCTATACTATAGGGTATATAGTAATTATATGTATTACTATATATATAATAGTATACTTTCTACACCCTACTAGTACTAAATACTAAGTATTTAATACTAGCTATAGCTAAACGTATAGTAATTAATAAGTAATTACTATACTTTAAATCTAAAGCTTTATATAGCGCTACATATTATATAGTATAATAATAATAATAAATAACTAGAATACTAGTTTGCATCTACATAGTAAGATTATATACAGTATATATTACCCTCTAGATGAACTGATATAAATATAAGCTTATTTCCTTTCTATTTAATAGATATTATATTAACTAACTATATTTACTATCTAAGGTTTCTTCTATTTAAACAATTCCTTAGTATTAGTAGTATGTCTAGGGTAAATAAAGTAAGAACTAACTACTAGGTAGGTATAGCTTTTTTCCCAAAAATCCCAAGACGTATATAGCTTTAGATAAATTAAAAGCTTTTAATATAACTACTAAATCAGTATTATACTAATTATAATAAGAAGCCTATATAAACTAATATTATTAAAACTATTTATACCTTTATTTAAGATACAAAATAAAACATAAATCTCACTTTATACTATAGATTAATTTCTACTAGAAATACTATATCTAATATTATTCTAATTAAGAAAAAGAAAAATAGGTATTCTTATAGTAAAGAAAGTCATCTTATATCAAAATATTAAACTACTTACTTTTATCTTATCTTTACTAATAATAGGTTCTATAAATATCTCTTTATATATATTATAGATTATATATATAATACGACTTTTGTTAAAGTATTAATCTTATCCTTATCAGTCTTTATTAGGAATACTATAAATATAAATAGTATTTCTATTGTTAGAAGTCTTATTATTTAGAAACTATTAATAATATTTAAGATAGTAGATACTATAATAAATAATAAAGCTATTATAAGTTTAGATATTATAGTTAACTTAAGTTACTCTAGTTTAATGTTTAATAGTTTTATTTTGTTTATATTATATAATATCTATAATAACTTCTATTTTTTGTCTTTATTAATAATAAGTTAATAAAGTTAGAAAGTATAAGTATTATTTTTATAGACCCACTTGACGTAGTAGTTTAATATCTAGCTGGCTCTTACTATTTTATAGTTAGAGTAATAGGTTTGAATCCTATAGTAAGTAATTATAACTAGTAGCTATATACTTTCTAATAATATAAACCAAATATAGTAACTACTACTAGCTATTAGTCCTTACTATTAGCTCTTAAAAACTAGTAACTATTAATAGTTAGCACTAGGTATTAGTAGCTAGCTAGTATTAGTATTATATCCCTATTATAATCCTTTAAAGAAATATCTATAATAGATATAAGTCTATATTTTCCTTTTATAATATACCTCTTATATTTACAGTAATTATATTAACTAACTATATTATTACTACCTAAGGTTTTTTCTATTTAAATAGTTCCTTAGAACTAGTAGTATCTATAGGATTTATAAGGTAAGAGCTAACTACTAAGTATAGCTTCCTTTAAAGAGTCCTAAGAAGCTTGTGACTTTAATTAGATCAAAGACCTTCAATATAACTAATTATTCTTTTATAAATAGAAGATTCTATAAATCCTTCTGAAATTATCAATTAGACTATTAAAAATATTAAAAATAACTTTCTTAGTTTTACTAATTTACTTAGTTTAAACAGATTTCAAAAAAAACTATATCAAATATAGTTATTATACTGTGAACCTCATTGATACTTAGTCTTATTAAGGTTTTACTAAAGTCTACTAATCAGATAGCTTTTATATTATTAATATATCTAATAGTACTATTATTCCTATTAATATTACTCTTAGTTGAATTAGAGTTAAATTAAAACTTATCTTATAGTTAGGATAATATATCAATACTTTATTTATATTTATCTATTTCAAGTTATTAAAGCTTATTACTATATAAGTATATAATTTACTTAAGACGAAATAAACTCCTTCTACTATAAAGTATATTATTCCACTAAATCTATAGAAATTATTGATCATAATACTTTTCTTTAAGAAGAACTAATAGCTCGCTTTCTACTATAACTATTACTAAATATATTATCCCCTAAAATATATCTTTAGCCCTTCTACCCCCCAACTAGCTCTTATAGCTAGCTCCTAGTTAATCTAAAGCTTAATTACTAATAATTATAGTTAGTATATCCTCTCTATGTCAACCTTTTTATAAATAATAAATGATAAATAATTCTTTTTATAATAACCTTATATTTTTAAATCCTTACGCCCTCACGCCCTTATGCTTTTATAACTATATATAATCTAAATACCTAAGGATATTTAATTACCACTAACTATAAGTATTCTATTTAATTATTTATTATAACTTTCATATTTATAATTATAATATCCCTTAGACTAAATCCTACTTATTTTCAATATAAGACTTAATATTATTAATATAAAAGTTCTATACTATTGATATAAGCTAATTTATAATCTCTATATAAATATAATAGGATTAAACCTACTCTTATTTATAAATAATCTTAATATATTAAATATTTGGTTACTTTTGCTCTATACTTAGAATAATCTCTAAGTTTTTCACCCTATATATAGATTTAACTATAAATCTTACCTAATAGTAGTATTTATACTAATACTAGCTTATAACTAGTTAAAATAGTAATAAAATTACTTGTTATTATAGATAATTATACTCCTAATCTTAATATTTAACCCTATAGTAATAGAAAACCTTATAGTAATAATTAGAGAGAAGCTTATTAAAACTAAAACTTAATATATATAACTAAAAGTAACTACTATAGTTATAAGATTAAGAACTTTTATAAACTTCTTAGAAGTAGAATAAAATAGAATACTTATAAAAACTAAGTATTTTATAATATATTATTCTTCTATACTTATATCTTTATAATAAAACCGAAATCTCCTTAAAGTCTATAAAACTACCTATAAAAAATACTATAGAATAAGTATAGAAATATCTAATTATACTTATTATAACGAAAACTATTAATATATTAGACTAAACTTTAATAAAATTATTCTATATACTATATACTTTAAGGATAAATCTATATAATAATCCCTTTCTTCTTATTAGTTTAAATAAATAGGGTGACTATTTAATCACCTACTACTATAGCTTTAGCTACCTTAATACTATATTTAACCTAACAATTATTATTTAAACTTATTCTAATAAAGTAATAGTTCTAATTAGAATAATTATAACTAAATACTTCTATATTTACTTAATAGTAAACTTTTTATTAATTATTATATAAATCTTAAGAAGATTTCAGTTTTATTATAAAAGATATAGAAGAATAATAAATTATAAAATACTTAGTTCTTAATATTCTATTTTATTCTACTTCTAAGAAGTTTATAGAAATTCTTAACTTTATAACCTTAGTAGTTATCTTTCACTATATATATTAAGCTTTAGTCTAAATAATATTCTTCTTATATAAGTTATTACTATAAGACTTTCGATTACTATAGAATTATATATTAGAACTAGAAGTATAATGATTTATAATAATAAGTTATATTATTATTATTTTAACTAGTTATAAGCTAGTATTAGTAGAAATACTATTATTAAGTAAATATTTATAGTTAAATTTATATATAGAGTAAATAGCTTATATACTATTCTAAGTATAGAGTAAAAGTAAATAACTATTTGAATTATTTAGGATAATACTTAAAATTCTCAAAGGAAATTGAGATTTAACATAATTAGTTTTATTAGAATAAAAGGCTTTGCAATATACTATATAGCTTCTATTATAGTTTGAATTATTTATTTGAAAGGAATAAATTGAAATAATTATAAATCATAAAATCAAATAATGTAATTCAATCGATTTACTATATGAATTAGTAGAAATATGTCATATTATATTCTAGATATCTTTGAAATGGAAAAGAATATTAATAATTATTTATAAGAATATTGAAACTATTCTATTTCTTTTAGAAATATATTTTATTATTATCTTTTTAAATGAAGATGTAGTTTAAAGTATAAAAGTATATTATAATATTTGAAACTATATCTTAAAGATAGAAATAATTTGTATGATTAGAATAGTTATGTGAATTCATTATCTATAAAGAAAATTCATTTAAAGTTGGTAATTTTTAATTTGTTATATAGGATAATTATTCAAATACTATAAAATCTTATTATGTCTTTTCATTAAACTTATAACATTCTTTGAATAGATCTTACTACTAGAATGTATTAAAAATTAGAAATGCTTTTTATGTTTTATAGTTATAGCAATAAAATATATTATAGTTTCGAATTTAATAATAATTGCTTAATAGAGCTTTAAGAAATAATACATATTTCATTAGAGACATTTACTATATATTACTATAAGAAGGGCTAATAGCTTACTGCCTATTATAACTATTAGTAGATATATTATATTTTAAAATATAGCTTTAGCTATCTTACTCCCCTATTCACTATTATAACTAACCCTAAATTAATCTAAAGCTAAATCTTTCATAACTATAATAACTAGTATGCTTATACTATATAAATCTTTTTAATAATAAATAACTAATAATCCTTTATATAAGTATTTTATATTTCTTATATATTTTTCTTTTTATTCTTTTATTATTCTATTTTATTATTTTCTTATCTTTTTTTATCTTTTTTCTTTTTATCTTTTTATCTTTTTATCTTTTTATCTTTTTATCTTTTTATCTTTTTATCTTTTTATCTTTTTATCTTTTTATCTTTTTATCTTTTTATCTTTTTATCTTTTTATCTTTTTATCTTTTTATCTTTTTATCTTTTTATCTTTTTATCTTTTTATCTTTTTATCTTTGTATCTTTTTATCTTTTTATCTTTTTATCTTTTTATCTTTTTATCTTTTTATCTTTTGATCTTTTGATATTTTATTATTTCTATATTCTTATAGTTATAAATATACAATTTAAATATCTTAATAGATTTAATTGTTATTAATTATAAATATTTCATTTAAGCGTTTATTATAATTCCAGTATTTATAATTTTAATATAATAGTTATATTAAAAGTGTTTTATTTATTTAAAGTTATATACCTCTTAGGATTTTTTAAAAAGAGTTATACTCAGTAATTAGCTCTTACTTTATAAACCTTATAGATAATACTAAAACTAAAAAAACTATTTAAATAGAAGAAATCTTAAGCAGTAATAATATAATTAGTTAATATGATTACTAATAAATATAAGAAGTATATTACAAAAGGAAAGTATAAACATATATTTATTATAATTATTTCGGTAAAAGACGTAGTTATATAATACCAATACTAACTAGCTAGTAATACGTATTACTAGCTATTAATAGTTACTAGTTATTAATAGCTAAAGGTAGTAGCTAATAGTTAGTAGTAGTTATTATACTTAGTTTATGTAATTAGAAAGTATATACCTACTAGCTGTAGTTACTAGCTGTAAGATTTAAACTTACTACTCTCGCTATAAAATAGTAAAAGCTAGCTAGACGTTTAACTACTACGTCAAGTAGGTATTATAATCTTAATATATTTTATTATAAATTTAATTTTACTTATTTTTAAAATAAGATTTTATATTATTAATATAAAAGTTCTTAGTTATTAATATAAATTAATTCATAATCTCTATCTAAGTATAATAAATTTTAATTCAATCTTATTAATTATCTATCGTAATATTTTAAATTTAGCTAGTATATAAATAATATATATATAGATTTAGTTATCTTTACTCTGTTTTTAGAATAATATCTAAATCCTTTACGCTATATATAGATTAAACTATAAACTTTACCTAATAGTAGTATTCATATTCATACTAACTTATATCTAATTAAAATAATAATAGAATTACCTATTGTTATAGATAATTATACTCCTAGTTCTAACATTCAACTCTATAGTAATAGAAGACCTCATAGTAATACTTAGAAAGATCCTTCTAAAAACTAAGGCTTAATATATATAGCTAAAAGTAATTATTAAAATTATAAAATTAAAAACCTCTTTAAACCTCTTAAAAATAGAATAAAAAAGAATACCTATAAAAACTAAGTATTCTATGACTTATTACTTTTCTATATTTTTATAATAGATTTAAAGTCCCGTTACAATCCATATAGCTATTTATAAAAAGAAGGATATAAGATGAATATAGTAATGTTTACTTATTACTCTTATAATTAAAACTATTAATTTATTAGATTAAATCTTAATACAAATCTTTTAAAAGTTATAATTAATAAGTAACTTATAAATATTCAAAAACTAATTCTGATTATCCTATAAATTATTATATTAAGCTAAAACCTTTAGAGACTAAGTTCCAATTAGATAATACCTTAATATTAATATATTATTATAATACTAATTACTAGATGCTTTATAATATTATAATAATATAATTATAGGAGTTTTGAAAGCTATTAAGCTATATTAAGAATATCTATATTTATATCAGTTTTATTTATATATTAGCTAAACTTAATTAATATATTAAGATTATTTATTAATAAGAGTAAGTTGAGTCCTATTATACTTATATAGAGATTATAAGTTAGCTTATATGAATAATAGAGAACCTTTATATTAATAGTATAAAATCTTATCTGAAAGGTAAGTAGAACTTAACTTATAATAAGGATATTAAAATTGTAGATATTGAAGTTATAATAAATATTTAAATAGAATACTTATAGTTAGTAATAATTAAATATCTCGAGATATTTGAATTATATATAGCTATAAAGGTATAAGGGTGAGAAGGTATAAGGTTATAAGGTTATTATAGAAGGAGTTATTAGTTATTTACTATTAAAAGAGTTAATATAGAATAGGTATACTAGCTACTATAGTTATAAGGAGTTTAGCCTTAGATTAATTGAAGCTAGCTATAGTAGCTAGTAGGGGGGTAGGAAGATTAAAGTTATATTTTAGGAGGTAATATATCTACTAATAGTTGTAGTAGAGACTAAGCTATTAGCCTCTCTTATATATATATATAGATATAAATCCTTCTAATATAATTTAATAACTTTTGAAACTTTTCTAATTATATTACTATAATATTCTAAAATATCTAATAATTAGTATTATAATATAATATTAACATTAAAACATTTTCTATCTAATACTTAGTCTTTAACATTTTTAACTTAATTCAATAACTTATAAGATAATTAGATGAAATATTTTTAATCTTTATTATTTACTTATTAATTATAACTTCTAAGATAATTTTATTAAAACTTAATCTAATAAACTAATACTCATAATCATAAGAATTATATGTAAATACTGCTATCTTTATTTTATATTTCTTTTTTTAAGAATATTTATATAGATTTCGAGAGCATTTTCAACTTTTGATAAAAGATATAAAAGAATAATAAGTTGTAAGATACCTAACTTTAATCAATACTCTATTTTATTCTATTTTTAAGGAGTTTAGAAAAGCTCTTAACTCTATAACCTTAGTAGTGACTTTTAGCTATATATATCAAACTTTAGTTTTAATAAAACTTTCTTTATATAAATTATTACTATAAGGTCATTTATTACTATAAGGTTCAATATCAAACTAGGAGTATAATTATTTATAATAATAAGTAATTTTATTACTATTTTGAGTAACTATAAGTTAGTATTACTATTAATGTTATTATTAGATAAAACGTATAGTTAGATCTATATATAGAATAAAGAGTTTGGATATGATTTTAAGTATAGAGTAAAAGTAACTCGATATATTACTATTATAAATAAATAATATCTTTTCATAATACTTCTACTTTTTCTTTCTATAAACTTATCCATACTCATAATATAATATAATAAACTATATAACACCTTTTTCTAATATATAGATTTCTACTTATAATATAATAGATTTATAAGAATATATCATAAATAATTAGTATTTTAGATAAACAAATCTAACATCAATACTACTATATTTACTCTTATTTAATAAAGACATACTTATTATAATTAAATATAAAGTGGGAAGTCTACTTATTATTATATATATAAATTAAAAGTATTTTAATATCTCTAGAATATAACTTTTCAGAAACTTCAAATTAGTTAACTATCTTAATATAAATAGATTATAAACACTACTATTCTAAAAAAGCTTGTAACTAGAAATTAGGATATAGCAATGTTATCCTGTTCTTCTTATAATAGCAATCTTAGCTAATAAATTATCTCAGCTTACGCTTGCTCCTTTTTAACACTATCCCCTGGCCATCCCTTACCTGGCCTTCTCGCCTGGAGCCCCTGTCCGTTCGAACTCTAAAAAGTTGT
This sequence comes from Colletotrichum spinosum, assembly GCA_004366825.1. Classification (NCBI taxonomy): domain Eukaryota; kingdom Fungi; phylum Ascomycota; class Sordariomycetes; order Glomerellales; family Glomerellaceae; genus Colletotrichum; species Colletotrichum spinosum. Next base: position 33,528 of record QAPG01000219.1, on the reverse strand, counting down.
CTAGTTTGCTCGCTTCCTCTCCTGCTGCTAATCGAGTCGACCGGGATCACGCGTCTCTTCGCATTCTGTTCAACCGACTTAGGCTTTGGACATCTTTCCGATACGTTCAAGCCCGTTACTCATACTCCCGTCGAAATCTAGTCTCTATCGCTACTCAGCTCTCCCAGCATTCTCTCATCACTCCTCTCCCCCCATCCTCTCCTCTCCTCCCACGCTTCGTTTTGCTTCGCCGCCTCGACGCCCTCTACCTTCGGTCATCGACAAAGCAACGAAAATCATCGGGTACAACCTGCGCTGAAATCCCGCGACTCCTGCCTTTTTTGCATACTCATGAATCCCTCGCATAGCTTCGAGCTCCCGCCCGTAATCCTGGCCTTCTCCATCCGCCTCACCTGGGATTACTAGTTTCTCGTGCTCTCTTCCTCTCTTAACTACACACAGTCGCCCTACCCAACCGATAGCCATCAACCCTTCAATGTCGCAGAATTACGATGTTGGGACGAGGGCGTGGCAGCCCGATGCCACCGAGGGCTGGGTCGCGTCCGAAGTCGTCAACAAGACAGAGGAGGGCAACAAGGTCAAGCTGGTCTTTAAGCTTGAAAGCGGAGAGGCACGCATTTTCCCCGGCCTTTATCGGTCTTTCTTCACAACTCACGTCCCCCGTTCAGCGCTGACCGCCAAATAGGAGAAGACTACAGAGGTCACTGCCGCAGCCCTCCAAAACGGCGATTCCTCCTTGCCCCCATTGATGAACCCGACGATGCTCGAGGCTAGCGACGACCTCACGAATCTGTCCCATCTTAACGAGCCTGCTGGTAATGTCACCTGCCTACGCGCGCTATGGCCTGGATCCTCGTGCTAACACATTTTCTCCCTAACAGTCCTGCAGGCTATCCGACTCAGATATGCGCAGAAGGAAATCTACACGTATAGCGGTATTGTCCTGATAGCGGCAAATCCATTTGCCAGAGTAGATTCTCTCTATGTTCCTGGCATGGTCCAGGTCTACGCTGGGAAGCAAAGGGCAACACAAGCCCCCCACTTATTCGCTATCGCGGAAGAGGCATTCATGTGAGTCGACTTGCCAGCCCTCTTTTTGCACTGTGAGAGGGGCTTTTTGCGCCGGCTGACATCGCCTAGCGACATGGTACGAAGCGGAAAAAACCAGACCGTCGTTGTCTCCGGTGAGTCTGGTGCTGGCAAGACAGTCAGTGCCAAGTACATCATGCGCTACTTCGCGACAAGAGAATCCCCCGATAATCCGGGCACGCGGTCCAAAAAGGGCGTTGAAGCTATGAGCGAGACGGAAGAGCAGATACTCGCCACGAACCCCATCATGGAAGCCTTCGGAAACGCAAAGACGACGCGCAATGACAATTCCTCACGTTTCGGCAAATATATCGAGATCATGTTCGACGAAAAGACCAATATCATAGGTGCGAAGATCCGCACGTACCTGCTAGAGCGATCCAGGCTCGTCTTCCAGCCACTCAAAGAGCGCAACTACCACATCTTCTATCAGTTAGTCGCCGGCGCTTCGGACAAGGAGCGTCAGGAGCTCAGTCTCCTCCCCATCGAAGAGTTCGAGTACTTGAACCAGGGGAGCTGCCCCACCATTGACGGCGTCGATGACAAGTCCGAATTTGAGGCAACCAAGGGCTCTCTGAAGACAATTGGCGTTAGCGAGGCGCAACAGACGGAGATCTTTAAGCTTCTTGCCGGCCTCCTTCATCTCGGAAATGTGAAGATTGGAGCGTCGCGCAACGACAGCGTTCTCGCGCCAACGGAGCCGTCTCTGGTGTTGGCCTCTTCCATTTTGGGTGTCAACGGAGCTGAATTCGCAAAGTGGATTGTCAAAAAGCAGCTGGTGACAAGGGGCGAGAAGATCACGTCGAACTTGACACAAGCTCAGGCTATTGTTGTGCGAGATTCCGTGGCCAAGTTCATCTATTCCAGTCTTTTCGACTGGCTCGTAGAGATCATTAACATGAGCTTGGCGACTGAGGAAGTGCTCAATCGCGTTACGTCGTTCATCGGCGTCCTCGATATCTACGGTTTTGAACATTTTGCCAAGAACTCATTCGAGCAGTTCTGTATCAACTACGCCAACGAAAAGCTGCAACAAGAATTCAATCAGCATGTTTTCAAATTAGAGCAAGAGGAGTATCTCCGAGAACAGATTGACTGGACTTTCATCGAATTTTCGGACAACCAGCCAGCCATTGACCTGATTGAGGGCAAGCTCGGCATTTTGTCTTTGCTCGACGAAGAGTCACGATTGCCCATGGGCTCTGACGAGCAGTTCGTAACGAAACTGCACCACCAATACGGAAGCGACAAGCACAAGTTCTACAAGAAGCCGAGGTTTGGGAAGTCCGCCTTCACTGTGTGTCATTATGCTGTGGACGTCACATACGAATCGGAAGGATTTATTGAGAAGAACCGCGATACCGTGCCGGATGAGCACATGGCGGTTCTTCGAGCGACGACTAACGCCTTTCTCCGAAATGTCCTGGACGCTGCATCAGCTGTAAGAGAAAAGGATCTCGCCTCTGCCTCATCCAGTTCCGTCAGACCAGCCGGTGGTAGGAAAATTGGCGTGGCTGTCAACAGGAAGCCAACACTGGGCGGCATTTTCCGTTCCTCCCTGATTGAGCTCATGAACACAATAAACAATACAGATGTTCATTACATTCGGTGTATCAAGCCGAACGAGGCAAAGGAGTCCTGGAAGTTCGAAGGACCCATGGTTCTCAGTCAACTCCGAGCTTGTGGTGTTCTTGAGACCGTTCGCATAAGTTGCGCCGGCTATCCTACTCGATGGACATACGAGGAGTTTGCTCTGCGCTACTACATGCTCGTTCACTCGGATCAGTGGACCGCGGAAATTCGCGAAATGGCCAACGCAATTCTTTCCAAGGCCCTGGGCACGAGCTCCGGCAAGGGTACCGACAAATACCAGCTCGGCCTCACCAAAATCTTCTTCCGCGCTGGCATGCTTGCGTTCCTTGAGAACCTCCGCACAAGCCGTCTCAACGACTGCGCAATTCTTATTCAGAAAAATCTCCGAGCCAAGTTCTATCGGCGTCGCTACCTCGAGGCCCGCGATGCGGTGGTCACTTTTCAGTCCGCGACGAGAGCATTCATCGCCCGGAAGCGGGCTCAAGAGTTTAGGACTGTCAAGGCAGCAACCACAATCCAACGAGTTTGGCGTGGTCAAAGGCAGAGAAAAGAGTACCTACGCATCAGGAACGATGTCGTCCTGGCGCAAGCGGCGGCCAAAGGTTACCTCCGAAGAAAAGAAATCATGGAGACCCGTGTAGGTAATGCAGCCATACTTATACAGCGCGTCTGGCGATCTCGTCGCCAGGTACTTGCGTGGAGGCAGTACAGGAAGAAGGTCACCTTGATCCAGAGTCTATGGCGCGGCAAGACTGCCCGTCGCGAGTACAAGAAGACCCGCGAGGAGGCACGAGACCTGAAGCAGATTTCGTATAAGCTTGAGAACAAAGTTGTGGAGTTGACACAGTCTCTCGGGTCCATGAAAGCTCAGAATAAAAACCTGGTCTCGCAGGTGGAGAGTTACGAGGGCCAGATCAAGGCATGGAAAAACCGCCACAACGCACTTGAGGCACGGACGAAAGAGCTTCAGACCGAGGCAAACCAAGGCAGCATAGCCGTTGCCAGGCTGCAGGCCATGGAGGACGAGATGAAGAAGCTCCAACAGAGTTTCGAGGAGTCCACGTCCAACATCAAAAGAATGCAGGAGGAAGAGCGAGAGCTGAGGGACTCGCTGCGCTCTACAAGTACTGAGCTAGAGACGGTTCGTCAACAGAGCGCGCAGATTGAGAGTGAGAAGCTATCTCTCCGCCAGCAACTTGCAGAGCTTCAGGACCAGCTAGAACTGGCAAGAAGGCTTGCACCTACCAACGGTGAGAGCACCAACGGCGCCCCCGTGCAAGCTCAACCATCGGCTGCTTCTGGCCTCATCAATCTTGTTTCTTCCAAGAAGCCGAAGCGTCGAAGCGCGGGGGCCGAGCCCCGCGAGGTAGACCGTTTTAGTGCTGCCTACAACCCACGACCCGTCTCCATGGCAGTGACCAGCACCGCCATGAGGCAGAACCTCCAAGGCTCTGGCTTCATGCCGAGCGTCGACAATATCGAGCTCGAGTTGGAGACGCTCCTCGCCGATGAGGACGGTCTCAACGAGGAGGTTACTATGGGGCTCATTCGCAACCTCAAAATTCCCTCCCCTAACACCAATCCTCCGCCATCAGATAAGGAGGTCCTTTTCCCCTCGTATCTGATCAACCTGGTTACGTCGGAGATGTGGAACAATGGCTTTGTCAAAGAGTCGGAGCGCTTCCTTGCCAATGTGATGCAGTCGATTCAGCAAGAGGTGATGCAGCATGACGGCGACGAAGCCATCAACCCAGGTGCTTTCTGGCTTTCCAACGTCCACGAGATGCTCTCCTTTGTGTTCCTTGCTGAGGACTGGTACGAGGCTCAGAAGACTGACAATTACGAGTACGATCGCCTACTAGAAATCGTGAAGCACGACTTGGAGAGCTTAGAATTCAACATCTACCACACGTGGATGAAAGTCTTGAAGAAGAAACTTCACAAGATGATCATCCCAGCCATCATCGAGTCCCAGTCTCTCCCTGGATTCGTAACCAACGAGAGCAGCCGTTTTCTTGGCAAGCTCCTGCAGTCCAACTCGACACCCGCTTACAGCATGGATAACCTTCTTAGTCTGCTGAACAGTGTGTTCCGCGCCATGAAGGCCTACTACTTGGAGGACTCCATCATTACCCAGACCATCACGGAGCTACTGCGTCTGGTCGGCGTCACTGCCTTCAACGACCTCTTGATGAGGCGCAACTTCCTTTCCTGGAAGCGTGGTCTCCAGATCAACTACAACATCACCCGTATCGAGGAGTGGTGCAAAAGCCATGACATGCCTGAGGGCACACTGCAGCTTGAGCACTTGATGGTATATTTACCTCTGACAAACGCGTCGGTGTCCATGACTGACGATATGCATAGCAAGCAACAAAGCTTCTTCAGCTTAAAAAGGCTACACTCAACGACATCGAGATTATTCAGGATATTTGCTGGATGTGAGTGACACCGCAAACCCAATAGGCTCCCTCCCAGCTCACCCACGTTGATACACGCAGGCTTTCTCCCAATCAGATACAGAAGCTGTTGAACCAGTATCTCGTCGCGGACTATGAGCAGCCCATCAACGGCGAAATCATGAAGGCCGTAGCCTCCCGCGTAACGGAGAAGAGCGATGTCTTGCTCCTCCAGGCCGTCGACATGGATGACAGCGGACCGTATGAAATCGCTGAACCTAGGGTCATCACAGCTCTAGAGACTTACACCCCTTCGTGTACGTCGCTCAAAGGAACAATAGTAATCATTGTGTCAATTGCTGACAGAACATTATTTCACAGGGCTTCAAACGCCGCGTCTGAAGCGACTTGCGGAGATCGTCTCAGCGCAGGCTATTGCTCAGCAAGAAAAGCTGGAATATGGTCCTGAAGACGGCTTCGAGCCGCACGGCGACCTGCCTGAGGTCGAAGAGAATGAGTTGGCCGCTTGAAGTAAGCTTGGTGTCTTGGTTGCGTTGTTCCATGGCAACGTCATCTCATCTATGTCGGCGCCAATCACAACCCCTCCCCCCCCCCCTCGCCCTTCCCGTCCAAGTTGACAACTAGCATGAAAAAGTCGAGTGGGTGACACTCGATTGGCGTCCTCAATTGGCCTACGTATCATGAGCCAGAACGGGCAGCTTGCTGTGAGGCATGGATAATGTAGAAAGAAGCTATATTTATTTGTAGGCGTATTGTCTCTTGCGGTATCATGCAGGATATTGTCGATTTATCGTTGGTGGGGAAAAGGCTCGCGCGCGAGCTCACATCCAAATGCTCAGGTTCCCAATCAGGTTTCAGCGGAAACCGGCGTTTCAAGTCTGTACATGTAAACCGATTTAACTCTCACCGTACTCGACCAGGGCGAGCTCTTGACGACACGAATTGGTAGATTATGCGGCCGTACTGTGGTGTCTGTTTAGGTATCCGCGCACGTCAGTGCTGTCATCAGACTCAGACTACGCGGCCATCACTGCGTGCACACCACGTGAAAAAAATTGGCCCACATTTCTACCCCCTGAAAAAAAAACAAGCTGCAATTGCAACCTCGTGAATTGCATATATACCTGTAGCGAGTTCACACACCCACTGCGAATGCTGCAGTTTTTTTTCGGTTGCTGAATGCGAGCTAATTTCAAATCGAACTGCAGACATTCAGACCCCTGGCCGTAATACCCTACTCCCGCCTCCTTTGCTGGTAATCTTTCGGCCCATGCCAGAGTGTCTGTTCCACCAACATGATGAGAAAGTCACCCAACATCATTATCACTGGGACACCTGGGGTCGGCAAGACCACGCACTGTGAGGAGCTTGCCAGACGAACAGTGTTGAAACACTTGTCCGTCAACCAGATTGTTAAAGATCGGGGATGTCATGAAGGCTGGGATGAGGATTTTCAAAGCTGGATTGTCGATGAGGATAAGGTGAGAGTTGAGCAACCCAAGTTCCTCCCGCTTATGGGGAAAGAGAACTCTGAACGTCTTTGCTCACACTACCCGTCGCACGAATATCAATGACATTCGACGCCGAATGGAAGAACGCTTGCTAACCAGTTTGATCTGCAGCTGCTCGATTCTATTGAGAATGAGGTGGCAAATGGAGGATACTTGATCGACTGGCATGCATGCGATCTTTTCCCCAGGAGCTGGGTAGATCTCGTCGTCGTCCTCCGTGTGGACTCGACTACCCTTTATGATCGGCTCACTGCACGGTAAGGCCTATGCATGTGTATTCTCTAAAAACAAGATCAAGCCGGGCCAGACGAGAGGGGAGACGAGTAAATCGGCAGCACGAGCTTACTGACAATGCCTGACGTTACAGGAAATACCCAGAAGCCAAACTGCAAGAGAATCTTGACTCGGAGATCATGGAGGTTCTCTCTCAGGAGGCCCGTGACGCTTTTGACGAGGAAATCATAGTTGAGCTTACGAGCAATACCTCGGACGAGATGGAAACCAACGTCGCAAGGGTTGAGACATGGGTAGAGCAATGGAAGGAGAACCAGTTATCTTAAGACGTGAAGATACTTAAAGCAAGTTATCAATAGAAATTTGCATCAGTATCTATAGATGTATGCGGACCAATTCCAAACACGAGAAGAAGATTCGTGGGTACTGTTTGGGGCACGAATAACGCAGGTAGGCTCTGAGCGGTAAGGGGGGTCGGCCGATGTTTAACACTTGAAAAGCCGCATTGCGGCAAAAGGCCGTACCTTGATCAAGAACCTAGCTAGGAAGGCGATTTTGGAGGAATGACTTAACCTTGGCGAGCGCATGCTTGCACCGAGGCGCTCAGCCCCGTTATAGAATAATGCACACCTATCAGTTATCGAACATGCAGCGTGCATGTCGCAGGGACTAACTTTCTCATAGGCATCAGCCAAAGTCGAGCGTCGCCTGCAGAGTCATAAAAGACAGCTACATCTCGCTGAGTAACTAAAAATCTATGAACATGGCGTCAGTAACAACTATCAACTTTATCACTGGTAACGCCAACAAGCTACGCGAAGTGAAGGCGATCCTCGAACCGACCATTATGGTACAGAGCAAGGCGGTGGATCTGGAAGAGGTCCAAGGTAGCGTCGAAGAAGTCACCTTAGCGAAGTGTCGCAAAGCCGCAGAGACAGTAGGAGCCCTCAGTATTTTCTATGCCTCGTCACATACTCATGCAAATTTTGCTTTCAATAGATACAAGGCCCTGTCCTAGTTGAGGACACCTGTCTCTGCTTCAAAGCTCTCAACGATCTCCCTGGCCCTTATATGTGAGTTGCTCTAACCCTGCTTGCCACGGTGTCGTCCCTTTCAGTAGCTAAGATTTGTAGTAAATGGTTCATGCAGTCCATTGGTCACCAAGGTCTCAACAACCTCTTAGCTGCATATGAGAATAAGTCTGCAGATGCGGTCTGCACGTTCGCTTACTCCCCTGGCCCCGGACGTGAGCCAGTCTTGTTCCAGGGACGGACCAGTGTGAGTTCAAGCATTCGCCACTGCAAACTCTTGGGGTTTCAGCTACTTAATGCTAATTAGGGAAAAATTGTGCCTGCCCGGGGGCCTGCAGACTTTGGTAAATATTTACGAGATTATATGTTGAATTACTTGCTGACAAGCAGTAGGCTGGGACGCCATCTTTGAATATGAGGGCAAGACGTACGTAATAATGGGAAGCCCAACTTGGATACCATTGCTGATCAGTAAATAGCTATGCTGAGATGGAGAAGGCTGCGAAGAATAAAGTCTCACATCGTGGTGTTGCGTTGAGAAAACTACAAGACTGGTTTGCTATGCAACAGGCTGAGTAGGGCATATGTCGGCGCTTTTACAAACAGCAAAAGTCTGGAGGGGTAGAGAAACTGGAGAACACTCAGCTAACACGCGATCCGTGTTGCCTTGTCCTACTGATTACTCTGTGATGGGGCAGGCGGCGATACATCAAGTCTGATAATATGTAAGAGGTTGTTTGAAACCCTTGTGCCATGACATACCTCAAGATTTCGAACTCGCTGTATCGGCATAGGTACTTTGGCCCACGTCGGTATGGCTTGAGTGAGTCGTCAGCAACTGCTGACTTATGCTTGAATGTCTGGCCGATGAGTCTAGCAAGTGCTGGAGGGTCTCGAAACATGGGATCAAAGACCAGGAGGTTAAAGAGACCATTCTTTTGTTTCTCAAAGCCGACGATTGTCAATGAATGGCCTACATGTAATTTAGCTATAAGAAAGGGGCTTGCGGGCCAGGGACAGAATTACCAGCGTGCTGGAAGTAGATGGGGGGAAGCGTCGTGCATGTCACCTTGCTAGGTTGACTGTATCTTCCCTGCTTGAAGTAGGTTTCAACTGCCATCAGCATTTTTGCCTCTGACTTTCCTGGCTCTTGGTCCTTGAATCCCTGTGCTGTGCAGCTGGTCCACGTCAATAAACTAGAGTAGCAGAAAAGCAATTATAACTCACGGTATCTCATGACTGACAAAGAGTGCTTGTGCCTGGTTGTGAAGTCTGTGTCAGACGTCATTTTGTTGAATGGTTGGGACAGGGGGGTAGTTTCCTACCTCCGGTGTGCCAATATACTTTCGAGTCCCCTTGATTCCTCCAGTCTCTAATCGACCTTGAGCATTGATGCCCTTATCCCATGCAATTTCAATTTGTTCCTGGATTTCAAAAATGGTGGGCAGACGCCCGTGAAATCTGTTCTTGCCATATGCATTTGCACCATTGATGTATGACACTAACATCTGAATGTTGCGGTAGCCACAGAAGCCCCCTTGACTCTTCATGAGCACATGCACTGGTAGCTGCCGCAATTGCATTAGACATACCTTCTTTTTTGAGCTTGGATACATGTTGAACAGCTGGGTGGCACAAGTAGGCATATTCTGTTGACCTACTTTGCTGGAGAAGTTGCTCAATAACAGATATTACCCCTAACATCAAGTTAGTTTCCAGTTAGTTTCGATTGAACATTGTGGAGAATTGATGGTTCTCACCATCATTGGTTACCGCTCCACCGCTGTGAAGCAGTGAAACCAGCCAGTGGGGCATATGCTGCTCGTGGGCATACTTTCCCAACTCTGCTTTCTAGCAACTATCAGACAGGTTTCTTGGTGAAGGGTGTACTAGCAGCTGGAGAAAGACTTACTCCAAGTTGTTTTTCACTGTCCAGTCCTTCTGACCTACTTGCTATTGGTATAGATACCTTGTGACCCCATGCCTGGATAGCCTTTTTTCTATTGCCTGGGGTGGGGAGAGATGCGACAGGTTTGACCGACTGTGCGCCAGCAGTGGGAGTCGTATTGCTGCTCTGTTCTTCATCTGCAGTCGCTTGAGTGTGTGATACAGCTATGATCCTTTCACATTCTTCCTCTGTGTGGAGGTCGACATGGTGTTCATCCTCAGCCAAGGCCAGTGTCTCCTCACATCCCTCAATGCGACACTCAGCATACTGGCTCTGCAGCCTCACTGAAGTTGATGCTGACTCTTGTTCTGGATGGAACATTCCAATGTGCTTGGACCACAGGTCAGTAGGCTGACAGCAGTCCGGCTGGCAATGGGAATGTGCTTACAATCATCATATCATACTGTCCGCCACTATTCATCCCGCAGAAGGGACAGGCTGTTGAAATTCTCATCATTGCCATTCCTACTACAGCGGTTGGTTGAGTGTGATGATGTCAGGAATAACGCGCTCAAGAGGCAGAGTCTGTACTAGTTAAACCTCAGGCATTAGTACTATCTCTAAAGGCCTCACTTTATTTAAACTACTTAAAATAGAGTTTTATATAATATACTTAGCTATATTTAGTTATAAACAAGATATACTTGATTTTACCCCCTATTTATGTGTAATAATTAAGATTTTATTATATTAAGGAGCTATAAAGTTAAAAATATATAGTATAATAATTTGGTATAATTTAAATACTAGGATATTTATAAGAGTTATTATTCTTTGAATCCTTAAACAAACTAATCAACAATTTAATTAATATAATACATTTAGGTAAAAAACTAAGATTTATAATTTTAAAATTATTTTAATCTCGAAATAACTATTTTATAAAGTTTCTTTTGACAATTTCATTAATCATTACTCTTTAGCAACTTTTAAAAAACTAAAGAATACTAATAAACTTTTAAAGTATTTAAATTAAATATTCTTAAAATTCTTCTCTTATAGGAATAAACTATAAAGAGAATTAATAATTCTTAATAAATACTACTAAAGAAATTTATATAAGAAATATTATAAACTTTGTAGAAAAATACTTAAAGGCTTACATAGCTTTCTATAATCTATATACTTTAAAACCTTAAGAATACTAATATAAATAGTTAAACTAAACTTGGCAATAATTTGAATCTTTAAATATACTAATAGAGTATTCTAATACCAATATTACTATAAAAAGAAAATATAATAATATAGACTAGTAACCTTTCTAATTACTTTAATATTATAAGTAACTTGTACTTCTAAAATACTATTTTAATATATAATAAAACATTTTAATCCTCTAGAGTTGAATATTTTACTATAAAAGTAATTCCTAAAGTAAAGTTTTTAAAGTAGTAAGATACTATATATAGAACTTAAATAATCAATTATACTCTCTCTATTATTAGAATACTTTAAATTTATAATTCTTGAATTCTATTAGCTTTTTTACTAATTAAGCCCCCCATACAAAACTATATCTTTATGATTTATAGTTATTTAAATTCTATACTCTTAGATAAAGTTATTTTAGCTATTATTAAAACTATATAATGTTTCCCTAAAATCTCTCTATGTAGTAAAATTAGCTATATAATTCTTGTACTTTAGTAGAAACCCTAGCTATTACTTTATATATTTAAAATGGTAAGAGATACTTTTGAAACTTAGATAAAGTTCTATACTTTTTAAAGTATAAAGTAAACAATAAATTAATATATTATTACTATATATATTCTTAGTTAGCTTATTAAGATTAGATATTAAATATTCTAATAAAAGAAAATTGAATAGTTATTTATTTCAAATTCAAATTTCTTAAAAAAGCTTAGAACCTTAGATAATAATAACTATATAGCTAGCTCTTTTGCTAAAATCGCTATAAGACTATATAGTAAGTATATTATATAGAGAGACTTTAGTAATACTTTCTTTAAGATTCTTTTATTCTTAGTTTAGATATTATCATATTTATATTTAAGAATATAAAATATTTTATAACTTAACCTTTCAAGAAACCCTTACTAGAAACTATATTTAGTACTTAATTATTTTAACTCTATATTTAGAATGGTATCTAAGCTCTTTATTTTAGATATTTATTTCATTATAAACTTTACCTAATGATAGTATTTATGTTAATACTAGCTTATAACTAGTTAAAATAGTAATAAAATTACTTATTATTATAGATAATTATACTTCTAGATTTAATATTTAATCTTATAGTAATAGAAGACCTTATAGTAATAATCTCTATTAGAAGAATTCTATTTAGACCAAGGCGTAATATATATAACTAAAAGTAACTACTAAAGTTATAGAGTTAAGAACCTTTTTAAATTTCTTCAAGATAGGATAAAACAGAATATTTATAAGAGCTAGGCATTTTGTAATTTATTATTATTTTATACTTTTTATAATAGAATTGAAGTTTTCTTGAACTCTATATAGCTATTTATGAAATAAAATCCTATAGAATAAGTATAGAAATATCTCATTATAACTATTATAATTAAAACTATTACTTTATTAGAATAAGCTTTAATGAAATTATCTTGAGTATTATAATTAATAAGTAGTCTATAGATATTTAAAAGAATATTATCTAGTTAATTTATAATTTGCTATATTAAACTAATAATATTAGAAACTAAGTATTAATTAGATATATTTTAAGATTAAAATATTAACATAATACTAATCACTAGATACCTGAAAGTATTATAATAATATAACTATAGAAACTTTGAAAACTATCTAGTTATATTAGAAGTATTTATATCTATATAAATAACATTTATATATTAGCTGTATTTAATTGATATATCAATATTATTTGCTAATAGGAAATAGCTGAATCGTATTATATTTATATGGAAACTATAAGCTAACTTATATTAATAGTAGGGAACCTTTATATTAATAGTATAAAGTCTTATTCCAAGGGTAAATGGGACTTAGTTTGTGATAAAAATATTGAGGTTATAGATATTAAGGTTATAATGAATATTTAAATAGAATGCCTATAGTTGGTAGTAATTAAATATCTCGAGAAATTTGAATTATATATTAATAATTATAAGGGCATAAGGGTATAAAAGTGTAAGGGTATAAGGTTATTATAGAAGGAGTTATTAGTTATTTATTATTAAAAAGGTTAATATAAGATGAATATACTAGTTATTATAACTATAAGAAATTGAGCTCTAGATTAATTAAGAGTTAGTTATAATAGTTAGTAGGGGAGTAGGAGGGTTGAAGTTATACTTTAGGAGGTAATATATCTACTAATAGTCATAGTAGAAAGTAAGCTATTAGTAAATCTTATTATATTTAGTATAATATAAAACTTATATTAATTAAAAGCTATAGAAATACTTAGATCTTTATTATAATTAGTAAATATAAAAAAGTTAAGTTATATTTATATAATAGTACTTTCCATATTATAACTAACCATAAATCCTTTCTCGTTTTAATAGTTATTAAAATAAAACTACTAGTAAGATCTCAAGCTAAATTACTTATTTTAACTATAGAAGAATATTTATTCTAAGATTATAACTATTTATATTGAGTATAATTAGTATTAGTAAATCTTCAAGTATTGTATATTTTCTAAAAGACTAATCTTTTAAGTATTATAATTAATATAGTATAAGCCTTTTCCTAGATATTACTACTACTAGTCGTATACTATAAATACTATTTAAAACCTCTTAGAAATAACGAATAGTTTTAATACTAGTAATCAGAATATCTTAAAAGGAAATTTCTCAAATATTTCATTTTAATGATATAAAGTATTTATTTTACTAATAACCCCTCAAAGTATAACAATTATGAGTTTACTTAGGGGGTATATAAAACTTATAATATTAGTAAAAAAGAATATAGAATTTATTATGTAGAATATAAGAATACTTTATATATTACCTCTAAAGAATATATTACTTTTAATAGCTATTTCTATTACTAGAACTATAACAATTATAATTTAATTCTGATATGTATAAATGAACTACTAATTACTCTTGAAATAATTATCTTATTAAGTATATAAAAACTATTATAATAGATATATTTAAGAGTTTTATCATGCTCCTTAAATGTTAGTATATAATTGATATTAAAAACTTTAGATACAATGAAGAAGTCATTAGATATAATATTAAAATCTTTGAATATAAGAGTTTGAAATATATTTTAACTTCTTAGAATTTATACTTCAAACTATTTATTCTATGTACTTGAAGTAAAAATAGAAATATTAGGTATATTAGAATAGTTATGAAGATATATATAAAACTATAAAATGTAAAAGTAAACTATCTTATAAATCTTTGCTTTAAAAGTTGTAAATAGTGATATATCTTTAAAACTAAATATTAATATACTTCTTAGGCTAGGAAATACTATACCAGCAGCTCTATAAAACTATTTAAAGAAATAATACTACAAAACTAGACTTAGCCTACTTCTATATTTATACCTATAAATACTTTACTCTTACTATAAATATAAAGCTTAAGGATAACTAGTTAATATACTTTAAAGAATATACTTCTATTAGTTCTTTTAGTTATTTATATGTTAATTAACCCATCTTAAATTTGGAACTTACTATAAAACAGAGTTATAATAACTTATAATATCTTCCCAATAAAAGCCTCTGTAATAAGAACCTGATTTCTCTATAAAATAATTTCAAATAGTTTAAATTTACCAAAACCTCTTATTAATCATAAAAGTAGATAAATATAATAAAACTACTTAGAATTAGCTTAACTATTTATTTAAATCTAAATAAAGCGTCTAGTAAAGTAATTTATATTAAAATAAGAATGAATTACAATAACTTAAGGTTTTAGATCTATATAATAAATACCTTTTATTAGAATAAATAGATAAATAGGTAAATTAACATTGAAGTTATTGCTATAAATAATTGTAAAGTAGGAGAAATGTGATATGATAAAAGTAGCTTTCTTAATATAAAGACTCATTTAAAATATTCGTAATAATAATAGTTAAATAGAAGGAGAAGTAGTAATTTAGTTAATAGTATAATTAACTATTTCTTACTATTATATTTAGAGATTTCAAGTTTCTTATATAAAGGGTTTATGCTAGAGTTCTAGTTATACTATTAGAGTTCTAGTTATAGTTATAGTATATAAGCTACTATAGCTATAGTATATAGGATATTATAACTATAATATATAAAACTTAGTATAATATATAGATTACTATAGTTATAATGTATTTAGTTACTTTTACCTTATATTTAAAATGGTATTTAAGCTCTTTACTTTATATATAGATTTAACTATACTTTTACCTAATAATAATATTTATACCAATACTAGTTTATAACTAGTTAAAATAGTAATGAAATTACTTATTATTATAGATAATGGTACCCCTAGTTCTAATATTTCATCTTATAATAGTAGAAGACTTCATCATAATAATCTTTATAAGGAAAGCTTTATTAAAACTAAGGCTTGAAATAAATAGCTAAAAGTTATTATTAAGATTATAAAATTAAGGATCTTCTTAAACGTTTTAAAAATAGACTAAAAAAACACCTATAAGAACTAGGTATTCTATAATCTATTATTCTTCTATATCCTTTATAATAAAACTAAAATCTCCTCGAAATCTATACAGCTATTAATAATCAAAAGGTATGTTGTAGGTATAGTAATATTTACTTATAACCCTTATAATAAAGACTATTATAATTAACAGGCAGCCTATAGACATTTAAAGAACAATCATCTAACTATCTTATAAATTACTAAGTTGAATTAAATCTTTTAGAAAATCAAACATTTATTAGATGATATCTTTATATTATCATATTATTATAATACTCATTACTAAATATTTTAGAATATTATAATAATATCATTATAAGAGCTTTAAAAGTTCTTAAATTATACTAGAAGTATTTATATTTATGTAAGTATTATTTATATATCATCTATAATTAATATATCAAGATTGTATACTACTAAGAGTAGGCTAAGTCTTACTATATTTATATAGAAACTATAAGTTAATTTGTAACAATATTAGAGAACTTTTATTTTAATAATATAAAGTTCTATCTTAGGGATATATAAAGCTTAGTTTAGAGGGTATTAAGCTTATAAATATTAGTATTATAATAAATATTTAAATAGAATATCTATATTTAGTAGTAAATAAATGTCTCGAGATATTTAAATTATATATCAGTAACTATAATAATATAAAGGCGTAAGATTATTATAGAAGGAATTATTAGTTATGTATCATTAAAAAGGTTAATATAAGGCGGGTATACTAATTACTATAATTATAAAAGGTTTAACTTTAGATTAACTAGGGGCTAGCTATAATAAGTAGTAAGGGGATAGGAAGGCTGAAGCTCTATTTTAGGGGCTAATATGTCTACTAATAGTTATAGTAGAAAGCGAGCTATTAGCTTCTCTTATAATTATAAATATTAATATATTATAATTGTAATAAATAAATTGAAGTATAATATATGTTATGATATAGGTATAGTAGATTAGTTATTATAATTATAATATATAAAGTATTATAATTATAATATAGATATTATTTTATAATGAGTAAAGTTTGTAACTAATTGATTATATAAATAGTATATAACTTATTCTNTGTAACTAATTGATTATATAAATAGTATATAACTTATTCTCTCTACTTGTAATATTTATATTTAAATTATAATATATTTAGTTACTTTTGCTCTATATCTAGAATAGTATCTAAGCTTTGTATCCTATATATAGATTTAACTATAAACTTTACCTAATAATAGTATTTATATTAATACTAGCTTATAACTAGTTAAAATAGGAATACAATTACTTATTATTATAGATAATTATACCCCTAGTTCTAATATTTAACCTTATAGTAGTAGAAGACTTTGTAGTAATAATTTATATAGAGAGAGCCTTATTAAAACTAAAGCTTAATATATATAGCTAAAAGTAACTACTAAGGTTGTAAAATTGAGAATTTTTATAAACCTCTTAAGATAGAATAAAATAGAATATTAAGAGCTAGGTATTCTATAATTTATTATACTTCTATAATTTATATAATAGAATTAAAATCTCTTTGAAATCTATGTAGCTACTTATAAAAAGATAACTATAAAATAAGTATAGAGATATTTAGCTATAATTATTATAATTAAAACTATTAGTATATTAATCTAGGTTTTAATAAAATTATTTTAAATATTATAATTAATAAGTAGCTTATAAATATTTAAAAGAAAATCATCTAGCTATCCTATAAGCTATTATATTGAGCTAAAAATCTTGGAGATTAAGTATTAATTAGATAATATCTTAATATTAATACCTTATTATAATACTAGTTATTAGATATTTTAGAATATTATAGTAATATAATTATAAGAGTTTTAAAAACTATCTAGTTATATTAGAAGTATCTATATTTATATAAGTATTATTTATATATTANTAATATAATTATAAGAGTTTTAAAAACTATCTAGTTATATTAGAAGTATCTATATTTATATAAGTATTATTTATATATTAGTTATATTTGATATATTAAGATTATTTATTAATAAGAATAAGCTAAGTTCTATTATACTTATATAGAAATTATAAATTAGTTTATATGAGTAGTAGAGAACTTTTATATTAGTAGTATAAAGTTTTATCTTAAGACTAGGTAGAACTTAGTCTATAATAGGGATATTAAAGTTATAGATATTAAAATTATAATAAATATTTAAATAGAATACTTATAATTAGTAGTAATTAAATATTTCGAGATATTTGAATTATATATAATTTTAAGGGTATAAGGGTGTGAAGTTGTTATAGAAGGAGTTGTTAGTTGTTTATTATTGAAAAAATTGATATGAAGTAGGTATACTAGCTATTATAGCTATAAGGGGTTTAGCTTTAGATTAACTAGGGGCTAGTTGTAGTAGTTAGTAGGAGGGTAGGAGGGTTGAAGTTATACTTTAGAGGGTAATATATCTACTAATAGTTATAGTAGAAAGCGAGCTATTAGCTCCTCCTATTAAATTAATTATAACCTATTAAATTTTATATATTATAGAAACCTCTAGGTATAGAAAGTAACTATTTTAAACTACTATTAGTGAATTTTTAATTTTATATAAAGTAGTATTTTTATAAAAAAAGCTATAGGGGTAATTAGAAGGCTTCAAATAGTCTTTATAATTAGGAGTTACTTTAGAGATTAATAGTATTATAAGGATATATATCCTATAGCCTATATAGAGAGCTGGGATAGCTCGGACTAAATTATATATTACAAAATATAATTACCTAAAGCTACTATAGGATAAAAGCCTTCTTATAGCTACTATTAGTTAGCCTATTAAGTTGAAGTCTTATAATCTATAGAAACCTACTTTTTACTATTAATCCTTCTCTTACTATAAAACCCTTATAATTCTTCAACTTTACTTCTTAGAAAAATAAAACTAGAATCCTTAGTATAATTCTATTATAATAAATAGCTAGTAAATATATAGTACTAGTAATAGTAACAAATTAGAAGTAATAATAATACCTAACATTATAGCTATTAAAACTACTAGTAAATATATAGTAACTATATCACCTAAACCTTAAGTAGTGATTATAGTAATATTTATATACTTTTTTAAATAACAGTTTTCTTTTATAGAAATAATATTAGTTTAACTATCTAGTAGTAAACCTATAATAACCCCTATACTATTAATTCCTAAAACTACTCTTAACTATCAAAATTGCTTAAAACCCCCTAATTACTTATATAGCTTCTTCTATAAAAAAGCTATTCTATATAAAATTGAGGATTAACTAATAGTCATTCAAAATAATTACTCCTTATACCTAGAAGTTTCTATAATATATAAGATCCAGTAAACTATAATTCAATTAGTATATAGCCTATAGACCTAGTAGTATAATTACTACTATATACTATTACTAGACTTTATATAAGCTAACTTTATAGTATTTATTTACTAATTATTAACTAACCCTACTTTATAAGAATTATACCTATATAATATACTTTATATATTTTACTATAGAAAGCTAACTCTTACTAAAGTTTTATATTAAATAGTTAGCTATTTATAAAGCTTTAAATACTTCTAATTTAGAAACTTTAAAGCTTCATACTTTTACCTTATTCTATTACCTTAAGGTTAAACTATAGTAATACTTATAATACTAGAAGTTTAATAACTAGATATTTAAAATAGTAGTTTTAGTAGCTAAATATTTTTAGGAGACTCTATATAACTCTTATAAAAATCTCTAAGAAGAAGGCTTCAATAGTATTAAGAATACTACTACTAAAAGGTTAATACTTAAGTACTATAGAGAGACTAATATTCTAAAAAACTCCTTAGTAAAGAAGTTATATTTTAAAGACTACTTTTTATATAGAATATATAGTAAGTTAAATTATACTATAGCTACTTATTACTATAATAAATTCTATATATTTTACTAGAAACCAAGCTACGTTATAAAGATTTACTATAAGCGCCTTACTACTAAAAACTTACTAAAAAGGCCTTAAAGCTAGTTTAAATTTAAAGAGAGAAAAGCTTAATATAATAGAAATACCTATAAGGATAACTAGCTAGTAAATATATATTAATATTTTAATAGCCTAATTACCTATAAGAAACCTAATTAAATACTCTATAAGAAATCCTTATATATTAATATATATATAGGAAGGAGTTAGATACTTTAACCTAGCCTAAAGATTTCTAATTAATATACTAAAGCTTTATTAATAGGTAGGAAACTTTCTAACTTAATAAAGAAGCCTATAGGAAGTATTATTAGCTTAATATAATAATAAGAACCTTACGTATTAATATATATATAAGAAGAGCCTTATATATTAATATATATATAAAAAAAGCTTTATCTATTAATATATCCCTACTTGACGTAGTGGTTTAACGTCTAGCTGGCTTTTACTATTTTATAATAAGAGTAGTAGGTTCGAATCCTATAGCAGGCAACTGCAACTAGTAGGTATATACTTTCTAATTATATAAATTAAGTATAGTAATTACTACTAGCTATTAGCTCTTACTAATAGCTATTAATAGCTAGCGACTATTAATAGCTAGTAATAGGTACTACTAGCTAGCTAGTATTAATATCATATAACTATAATCCTTTAAAGAAGTAATTACAATAGATATAAGTATATATATACTTTCTATTTATTAGCTATTATATTAACTAACTATATTATTACTATTTAAAGTTTCCTCTATTTTAATAGTTCTTTAGTTTTAGTATTATCTATAGGGTTTATAAGATAAGAACTAACTACTGGATGTAGTTTTCTTTTAAAAGTCCTAAGAGGCATATGACTTTAAAATAGATTAAAAACTTTTAATATAACTAATATAGAATCTATTAATATATATATAAGAAGAATCCTTCTACATTTATACCTACTAATAGTTAGCAAATAGCTAGTAAAGTTATTCTTAAAAGGTAGCTATATAATATTTATAAGCCTTAAGGCTTAAGGCTTATAGAGGGGGGGATAGTTATAAAGATATATATCCTATAGCTTATATAGAGAGTAGGGATAGCTAGGACTAAATTATATATTATATAATATAGTAGCCTAAGGCTACTATAGGATAAAAGCCTTCTTCTAACTACTACTAGTTAGCTTACTAAATTAAAGTCTTATAACCTATAGAGACCTACCTTTTACTATTAATCCTTCTCTTACTACAAAACCCTTATAAGTATAAGGATTATTATAAATTCGCTACTAGATAGCTGAGTTGATATTATTTCTATAAGAGAAGATTATTATTTAAAGAGGTATATAAGTATTACCATAATTACTATTTAAAGTTTAGCTAGTATAACTATTACTATATTTTTATTAGTAATTTTAATAGTAGTAGTTATTTTGAATATTATTATTACTTTTGATATTATCCCTAAGTATTTAGGAATTATTTATTATAATAGAACTATTATTAAAATTCCAGCTTTATCCTCTAAAGAAATAGAAGTTAAAGAATTATAAGGATTTATAGTTAAAAGTTTGGTAAGAAAAAGTATAATAATAAAAGAATAGGTTTCTATAGGTTATAAGACTTTAATTTAGTAGGCTAATTAGTAATAGCTATAGGAAAGCTTTTATCTTATAGTAGCCTTAGGCTACTATATTATATAATATATAATTTAGTCCTAGCTATCTTAACTCTCTATATAGGCTATAGGGTATATATCCTTATAATATATAGAGTCTTAGGAGTCTCTATAATTCCTCTTAGTATTATTCCTTCTAATTAGAATTATCTTTTATAATAAGGTTTTATATAAATATAATTATCTAAATATTTAATTTAACTAGCTATAAGTTTAATATTAATATATTTCTAATAGTTAATATTAATAGTATTATTTATATTAGAATTATTTCTATCCTTAAGCTTTCTAGTATAAAAGGTGATTATTTCTTAATAAATATAAATCTTCTAACTTTTAGGAATTATTTAATATATTTTAAATTCTTCTTGATTTCTTATTTTAAATAATAGTAGCCTTTCTAATTAGCTTTAATACCTCTTCTATTTATTTCATTAATATATTCGTATTAAGTATTTCTATTAACTTCTCTTTTATAATTTTCTTATTTATAGGGAAATATTCTTTTTAAATAATAAAGTAGTTTTTAAGTAACTATAATATTCCTCTCTCTATTATATTAAAATATATTTCTTCTTAGTTTAAGAAGGCTTCTTAATAAGTATCTTATAAGTCTTTAAAAAAGAAGTCTTATTCTTTTTATATTTATATATAATAATAGTAATATATATTATTAATCCCGCTTGATATAGTAGTTTAATGTCTAGCTAGCTTTTACTATTTTATAGTAAGAGTAGTAGGTTTAAATCCTATAGTAAGTAAGCGCGACTAATAGTTATAGACTTTCTAGTTATATAAATTCAATATAATAACTACTACTAACTATTAGTATTTCCTGTTAGCTATTTATAGCTAGCGACTATTAATAACTAGTAGTAAGTATTACTAGTAAGTTAGTATTAGTATTATATAATAACTTATTATAATCCTTAATAGAATAATTATAATAAATAGACCTATATTTTCCCTATTTATTACTTATTATATTAACTAACTATATTTACTATTTGAAGTTTTTTCTATTTAAATAGTTCCTTAGTATTAGTAGTATCTAGAAGGTAAATAAGATAAGAGTTCACTACTAAGTATAGCTTCTTTTAAAAAGTTCCTAAGAGGTATATAACTTTAAATAGATTAAAAACCTTCAATATAACTACTACTATATATTATTAATATTTATATTTCTATTAGATAGTATGACTTATTCTCCCTATTAATTAGGTATAACTTTCTAATATATACTAACTAATATCTTTATTCTAATTTGTCAGAATACTATCTCATACTTATTAATATAAATTATTATATTCTAATTATTCTATATCTTTTTAGAATTATTAATATAATCTAGGGAGGAAGACATAATTTAAAATGATAAATTAGGAGAATATCTATAGTTAGTATAACTTTATTATATTTTAATTATAGGTATTTCTCTAAAGGCTATAGCTCTAGATATATATATATTTATTAGACGAATTACTGCTACTAAGTAGAAGTCTCCTTTTAGTAGAATTCTATATATATCTTCTAGTTAGAATTCTTAAAGATTCCTTAGGGTAAATCCTATTTAATTATTATGTATAATAATATACTTAATAATATATGTAAAATAGTATAATTAGTTAGAAATAGTATTAAGGTTAATATAATTATTATGTTAATCCCTTTAGCTATAGCTACATATTATAGCTATATAAATATACTACTAGTAATAGATAGAGATAATACAAAATAAACAAATAAGTATTATAAATTGTTATTACATATATCTATTAATATATAGAATAGCATTTTCTCTTGATATGTTAAAAGGGTAGGTTTAAAAATAAGAATTATTATACTTATTAAATAAATAGTAATATCTACTTCTTCTTATTAATATATATTTTCCTTTTTTATTCTATTTTTTATAATCATCTCTCTTCCTTATACTTTAAGTTTTACTATTAGCTATTAAATATATTCCTCGTTAGATCTCTTAAATATATAGTTATTATAATTAACTAAGTAGGTATATATGTAGATATCTATTTAATACTTTTCAAATTGTTTATAAGTAGTATTAATTAATTCCTTTATATTATTAATATATAAGAGAATACTTAGGAAATACTTAAAGATTAAAATAATAGATAATAATTTTATAATATCCTTAATTTTAATATTATTCGTTATAATATTATAAACTTACTAGTTCTCTAGATATTTTTATAAGATATCTATTATAATTACTTATAAAATACTTAAGAAGAAGTATTAGAAATATTTATAGTTATTTTATATTGCTAGCTCCTCTATGTTAATACTTAAAATCTTCTTATTTAATAAATAAGGCCTCTTTTTAATTCTCCCTTTTCTTATTATAAAATAGTTCATTTATTAAAGCTTAGATTTTAAAGTATAAATAGCTTCTAGTCTTCAGATTATTATTATTATTAAGATGTTTTACTATAAGGTATATTATAATATTATAATTGTTAAGTTAATCTCTTATTATCTCTCTACTTACTAAATATATATAAAATATCTAAAAGCAGTAATAAGAGATAGTAATTTATTTACTATAGATTCTTCTCTCTTATTTATATTAATTTTTAATATATTTACTACTATACGTTTACCTTAATAAGTTAATATAAACTTAAATTGTCAGTTTGTTAAATAGTAGATATAAATAATGTTAATTTGATAAACTGTTATAAATTTGCCTTTTTTCCCTATTTTTACTATATAAGCTTCTAGAGGTTATATTAGTATTTCAAAATAGTATATAGTTATAATAACTTTAAGTTTATCTATTTTTACTATATAGGCTTCTAGAGACTTCCTTAGGAGGTATTATAATTTCATCTCTTTAGATTATTCCTTATTAATCTGTAGTTAAGTAGTAGTAAGTAATATTAATAGTAGTAAAATACTACTAATTAGTATTAATTTATAATTAGTAAATATTATAATTAATTAATTATATTCATCGTATATAACTAGTTGTCTCTATTTATAATATCTATATTTAGGTTATAATATATATACATATATATACTATACGCTATAGAGATAAATCTATGTAATAATCTTTCTACTCTTATTAGTCTAAATAAGTAAGTTGACTATTTGGTTACCTATTACTATAACTTTAGCCACCTTAATACTATATTTAACCTAACAGTTATATTATATTAAAATCTATTTTAAATAAATAGAAAGAATTATTATATATTTCTAACTTTTAGACCTATAAATAGTATTAAAAGTTTCTAAATAATTAATACTTGAATATTAATTATAATTTTATACTACCTATTTAGTTTTATATATAGTTTCTTTAGTTATATTATTTATTTTTAATTTATAAATCTATTTACTACTTAGAATATTAATATATTTAATATTAAAAGTAGATAGAAGTATTATTTTCTAACTATTTATAGATCTTATATATCGTATCTCTTTTATTATAATTAGAATCTTGTTTCTATATTTAAAAGACTTAAATATTTAAATAAAAGAATTAGGTTTTTCAACTTCATTTACTAATAAAATATTAGAAGTTTAATTATCTTTATTAGTATGTTTATATAATTTTATATAACTATTCAAATTAAGACGGTCTACAATAGTAAAAAAAGTGTTTCCTTTATAGTTCTTATAGTTCTTTTTAGCTTTATCTATTATAAAAGGTAAATTAATATATAAGTTAGATTTTCCTTAAATACTATTATTATTATTAATATTGAATTCTAATATTCTATTATTTTTAGTTATTTTAATATTTAAACTTTCTCTTAGAATTATTCCAGTTATTTCTTAAACTTTAGTAGTTAGATTTAGTAAAGAATTAGCATTTTTATTATTATTATTTTAACTTATATTAGAAATGTAATTATCTAGGTTTAGAGTAAGATCTTTATTTAGCTAACTAGACTTATTATTATTAGAATTTCTTTCTAAATTAATAGATAAAAGTAACCTTTTTTCTAAAGTATTAAAAGTATTTTCTAGGATTCTTATATTTCTAGACCATATGGCTTTCTTTTTATTAAAATCCCACATTGTATAAGTATTATTTCTATAAGCTATAATAGCTCCTCTATAAACTCTTATATCTAATTCTTTAGTATTAAGATCTTTATTTTTATAGTAATAAAAGCTACCCTACATTTTAATATTATTAATATTAGGCTTTATTTTATTTTTTAATTATTAGGAGTCTTAAGATTTATAGAACTATAAGGAGTTCTATTATATATATATTTATATATAGAAGCTATTAAAGTATCCTCCTATAAATAATAAGGTAAATTTAAGTAATAAATTNTATTAAAGTATCCTCCTATAAATAATAAGGTAAATTTAAGTAATAAATTAGAATTCTAATTTGATTAACTAGAATCCGTATTATTCTTTCTATTAAATTATTAGGTTTATAAGTATAAAGAGGCCTAATATTATAAATAATACTAGAATAAGAATAAATATCTTTTATTGTTTTATTAGTAAATTTATCACTTCTATTAGTATTAAATTCTTTTATTTTTCTCTTATTATTATTATTATTTACTAACTTTTTAAATTTGAAAAAGATTTTTGAAACTTTTTTAGCTCGTTTTAATTTTAATAAAGATCCCTAAGTAAATTTAATTAATTTATTAATAAATAGAATAAGTCTATTAAATCCGTTATATATTATAGGAGTTATAAGTCTATATAAATCTAAATTAATATAATCTAAATATTAAAGATTTAAAACTTATTTTCTATTGTTTTTATTAATATTATTTATAAAGCTTCGTTTAATATAGGTTTTATAAATAGAAAGAGTATCTATTTTATTTACTTTATAAAATAAATTGAAAGTATTATCTTTTAAACTATTTATAACTTTTATGTTAATATAACCTAAGTAGTTATATGAAAGCTGAATATTCTATAATATAGTAATAGAAAGAATAATATCTTTTTATAAGATAGGAATATTAAATTTATATAAATTATTCTTTTTAAATCCTACTATTAAAATAGAATTCTTTTCTATATTATATAATATAAGTTGTTTCTAGAAAGTTGATATAATTCCTATAGTATTAAGTTTACTTTAAGATACTAAATTAACTCTTAATTCTAGAATATAATAAACTTGTTTTAATATAA
The DNA here is from genome assembly GCA_004366825.1 of Colletotrichum spinosum. NCBI lineage: Eukaryota > Fungi > Ascomycota > Sordariomycetes > Glomerellales > Glomerellaceae > Colletotrichum > Colletotrichum spinosum. The sequence goes on along the minus strand of QAPG01000219.1, from coordinate 7,266 downwards.
AAGTCTGATTATTAGAGATATTTTTGAATCTCTTATTATTAATACTATAAGGTATATAGTACTTCTCTATTTGATCTCTTTTAAAGTTAGTTTTATATTTAATAAAATAGATTTATTTTTAACTATATGAATAATAGTAGCTATTTCTAGGTAAAGATAAATACTTTTATAATTTTCTTTTTTAATTAAATTCCTAGAAGTTCTAGTAATCTACTGATTTATTAAAAAACCTAGAGTTTTATTATTATTAGTATTTCTTTTTATAAGGGGTTTTTAAGTTGTTCTTATATTTTTAAAAACTTTATTATCTTTAGAAAATATATTAAGATCTATATTTTTAGAAATAAATTCTTTAGATTAGAACTTTTTTATCTTGTAATAACTTATCTTCTACTTCTTTATTTTTTTGGTTCTAATTAAAATAATATTAATAAATTCTAAATTCTTCTTTTTAGACTTTTTCTTATTTTTATTATTGTTTTTTATAAGAATATTCTTCTACTAACTCAGAGCTTTCTCTAGATAAAGATAGGCCTATTTGCTTTAGTATAATTACTTTTCTTATAATGTTTATAATAGATTCCTTTCTATTTTTTATATAGTTGTTTAGTAATTCTGAAACTCTTCTTTTTCTAAGTATATTTAGTATAATTAATTAAATTATCATTTCTTCTTCCAGATTTATCTAATTAATTAGAAAATAAAGAATTTAAAATATAGGTATTTATATTAGACCTAGGATTCTAGATTATAGAAGTAATAAAATTCTTATAATTAGAATTAAAGCTATTTAAAATATAAGTTATAATTACTTATTTGAATAAATCTAATTTATTATAAGATAGATTATTAGTTAATTCTTTAATTTTATTTAGAAATTCTTCTATACTATTAAAATTACTTAAAGTAATATTAAAAACTTCTTTATAGGTTAAGAATTTATTAGTAAATCCTAAGGGCTTATAGAGTTCTTATAAATGTTTAAATGCTTGATAAATATCTATATCGTCTTTAATTACTCGAAGAGGGCTATCCCCACAGTATAGTTGTATATAACTTAGAGCTTTTTTATTTTTATCCTTATTTACTTAATAACCACTAGGGGTAAAAAGGTAAGATAAGTATGTATTTATAGAGCGATTTTTATACGCTTTATTCATATTGGAATATTATAGAAATTCTTATTAATTCTATTAGAATAATAGAAATAGAAGTTCTTTAGATATTAGAATAAATCTAACAGTCTATAGTAGTCTATTGCTTTCTTTTATCTATAAGGCTAGTATTATTAAGATATACTAGTTTTAATTCTATTAGAATAATAGAAATAGAAGTTCTTTAGATATTAGAATAAATCTAACAGTCTATAGTAGTCTATTGCTTTCTTTTATCTATAAGGCTAGTATTATTAAGATATACTAGTAGTATTATTAATAGCTAGCTAGTATAAATTAATATTATAAATACTATTATAGTAAGTTTAATACTTCGAAGCTACTACTAATATATTGAGCTACAACTTACTATGGAGACTATTATATATCTTATACTAATTTCTAGATTAGAGTTAAGTTTAAACTAAACGCTATACTACTAGGTTCCTTTTACTATATTTACCTATAGAGATATATCTAGACTATAGTATTTTACTAGGTTGTTTCTTATTATAGAGATTTTATACTAAGTGTTATATAAGGTTACCTACTAGGTAGGGGGCTCAATATATAGTATACTATATAAATTTGATATTATACTAAATATAATTTCATATAGAAACCCCTAAGAATATTATATAATATTTTATATTCTAAAAGGTATAAATTGAAATATTTAGATTCAAAATAGAAAAGTCTTAGAAGAAATACTACTCAAATTCTTTCTCATAAGATACTTATTATATAGTATTATAATTTATTTGATTGGAAAACTAACTATATAGTTACTATTATCTGAAACTTTGAACTTTCTTTGAGAAATCTAAATCTAAAATACATAATTATTCAACTCATTCTTTATTTAAAATATCTAATGCTTAACTTTTATAAGCTAATTAAATATACATATAATAATAATACATTAAAAGATAATATTAGTTTATCTAGAGGGTAGTGTATGCTATATACATTCTTACTATATAAGTTTAAAGTGGTATTCTAATTATTTATTATTATTATTTCTATATGATATATTATATAATACTATATAAGATTCTAAATCTACAGTATAGTAATTACTTACTAATTACTATACATTTAGCTATAGCTAATACTAGATATCTAGTACTTATTACTAACAAAGTATAGAAAGTATATTATTATATATATATATAGTAATATATATAATGACTATATATCTTTTAGTATAATATAACTCATACTAGTAACCTTTTCTTATTCCTATATAATTTAGTCCCTATGTATTCATATAAAGAATAATACTTTTAGTAATCGATACTTTTCTATTTTAATAATACTTCAATTCCTATTTATTTATTCTATTTAAATTATCTATTTCTCTATTCAAATAGTTATATAATTTAAATTAATAAATCTCTTAAGGATATAATTCGATATACTTTTAATACAGGTATTAGTAATATTATTATTTCCATTAATCTACTATACCTTATGGAACTTATAATACTTATACAACTATCTTAATTTTATAATATCAATTATAAAGTATTTCCCTTTAATAATATTAAGTTTCACAAGATAGTTATAGATTCAATATAAGTTAATATATATAATAATCAAAATCTAAAATAAATTTAATATTAAAAGGTCTTTTTAAGCAATATAAGTATAGTATAAATAAACTTGATACTAACTATTATGATATAAATCTCTAAAGTAAATATACTCCTAGTAATTCTTTTACTTTTACTAGAAAAGTAATATACAAAGTTACTATAAAAGTCAAATTAGTTATTAATGGTAGTAGTTTCTTAATTTAAAGTTGTTATAAGTCCTATTAGAATAAAAGGTTAATATTATTAATAAGTAGACTATTAGTAAAAATATAAAAATATTCTAAAGAAATCAAGTTGTATATAATTAAAACTATAATCAAAATATTTAATTTGCTACTTAAGATATTTATTAAGTACAATAATATTGTCGCCTAAGGGTTATTACTCTTATATTATATAAGAGAAATTAAATAATACTTTGAATTAATATATTGAGATAAGATATACTTTATATATATATTATTCAATATATACCTTTTTAAATACTTTAAATACTATATATATATCGATAAAGATTAACCTTTACTCTCAATACTTTTAGTATAAATAAAACGTATTATGATCGATAATGAAATACATCTATTAAATATAAATAATACTACTTTTAAAAAATATATTTTAAATTTAATTGTAAATAAGACGTTTCAAAACTCCTTATTTTTATAATATAAGAAAGTAGTATTTAAGAAGCTAAGACTATTATTGACTTGTATTCTTATCAGACTAAAAGCATTAACTTCAAAATAGAAAATAAAACAGTATAAACTATTTCTTAATATTTCAATTTATAACTACTCTTTATAATATTCAGAATAAGTTACCTATTAATAAGCATTAACTTTAGTAAGACTATATAGCAAGTGAATAATAATTATCATACAACCTAAGAAATATTAATCATTAGGATATAAAAGTAATTTAACTATAATACACCTCATAAATTCTATTATAATTTAAATACGAGTTTATGAAATATTATAAAACTATATTACTATATTACTATACTAGAGAAAAGTTAAGGCTATAGTCAAAATTAACTGTTAGCTACTTTATTAGATTATCAATAATTATATTAATATTTCAAATTTACTATTATCTCTAAAACTTTATATTATAAGTTTTGACTTCTTATATATCTTATTAATACCTTTATTCTTAACTTTATTAATAATATACAACTTAAAGTACTTATAACCCTTATAAAAATGGAATTATATTAAATACTTTCTATAATACTATTAATAATAATACTCTTAACTTTCTTTTTAATTAAGTCTTTAAATAATAGTCTAAATATTATAATAATACCTTTTTTATAGAGATTAAATACTAATACTATATGTAACTATTTCTTAGCTATAAACTATACTATAGAGTAAGACTTTTAGTTTAAGTCTAAAGAAGTCAAACTATCTTTACAGATCATAAGATTTAAAATTAGTTAAATTTAAAATATTTAAAATTAAAACAACATATTACTAATTATTCAAATAGGGAGGGAATTGGTATTATTAATAGTAATAGTATTATTATTTTTATAATAGTAATAACTTATTACATTTACTAAATATTCTCAAGTCTTATAGGAATAGCTATAGATAAAATTAGAATATTATAAGAAAACTGTAACTCTATATATATATGATATTAAATCTCTTATAGTAATAATATAAATACTTATAGATTTCTTATAAATACCTTGAGGTATAAACACTTCAAAAGTATTATTTAATACAGTCTTCCAACTACTCTTAAAATATAATTTTATAATAATAAATCAAGATCCTTAAGACTTATATGGAAATTTAAAAATATATATCTTACTATATATAATAAGAAGGCAATATAAGCCTTATGAGTTATTATTCCCATACTATATATATATATATATATATAATTAAAATAGAAGGATTATAACTGAAGAAGTATTAAGACTATTATATATTACTAAAGTAATATTAATAATACACTTAGTACACTTATATTAGATCTTTTCCATAATTCTATATATATTATAAACTTAAATAATAGTATCTAGAGAAGGTGCTAAATCTTCTATAAGGTAGAAATATATTCTAAAAATGGGTAGAATAAGTATAAAACTATTTAGCTTAGTAGTATTATTAATTATTTTATATATTACTTAAAGAAACGCCTCTTAGACTATAATAGATATCTTATTATAGTATATATATAATAGAGAAACATATAATAATACTTATTCTTATTAGTATTATTATATATTTTAATTAGAATACTATAAACTATTAATTCTATTCTTTTTAGTTTCAATCTGAAGTCTTCAGATTAAAATCTTATATTTATATTAATGATATCAAAATTAGAAAGACCTTAGTATATGTCAATATAGTATGCCTTAAAGGCTTCATATACTATTTTACTAAGATATTTGGTAAATATTGAACAATATGAAATATTATTATAATATTAACAGTATAGAATATAAAATAGCTATTATATAGACAATATTAATAACAATCTTAGTAAAGAAATTAACATTGCTATAGATAGCAAAATAAAAGTATAAAGAGATTATACTATATATTTACTACTAGTAATAGTACTTTTTAAATGCCATAAGGGCATAGTATTTAACTAGATATCTCATATTATTAAAGATATTATAGAGGTATATAATACCTAGATATTTAAAATAGTAATAAAGTCTTTATATTTCTATTTCTATGAAATATATAGAGGTAATTATTCTCTTTTCAATTAGAAATGTCTTCAAATACTTCTGTTTTCGAATAATTAATATAACTTTCTTATTTCAATAAAACTATTTATAAATACTATTAAATATAATATTCAGGCAGTTTATATCTATAAGGTAGAATAAGAAGGAAATATTATATAGTATTATATAAAATATAATAATATAAATAATATATTAATTATTCTATGTATTATAATTAATAACGTATTACTAAAGTATATTATTACTAATTTATCTTATAGAAGCATAAGGATTATAGGGAGATTGACTATCTATTTCAATATAGTAAACTAGGAATATTTAATAATTAAAAAACTAGCTATATTTAAATTTGATAAGATTCCTCGAAAGATAATACTTAAGTAATAGCCTTGATATAAATATAAATATAGGGATTATAATACTACCCTTCTTACTTATTCTACTATTAGAAATACTACTTTAAGTAATAATATAAAGTACTAGTCAATTTTAAAGGATTCTTACAATTTTACTTCTGTTAAAAATAATAAGTCTTTATCAAAAGATAAAGTTAGAAATTATTCAGAAAGAGTAGTAGTCTTATCTTTAGAATTATAATATACGTAGTATATATTATATAATGGTATTATTAAACCTATTATCTCAAGAAGAAAGATTACAATTATTATTTACATTATTAATATCTTTAACATCTACAGAAAAGACTTAATATATTATTATAAAATATACTCTAGAGTTAATATTCAGCTTAGATTAATTGAATAAAATGTACCCTTCTTTAAAGATATTCCTGATAGATTAATAATTCATTTTCTTATATATATAGTACTTCGTATTGAAATAATTATATATAACTATAGGAGAAGAATAAGCTATATCTAATATAAGTAAATATAAGTATTATGAAGTAATATAAATAGGATATTAATTATTTTACGATATAATACTTTAGGAGTATTCTAAAAAAGAGTTATATACAACTCACTAAAGGTTAATTATCAACTTAATTCTAGTCATCATCTCCAGTATTTTAAATATATTTTATTTTTTAAATTAATATAATCCTATTTGTAATTAATTTCAACTAATTATAGAAATTCTAAACTATTACTATAAGGCTAAAGAAGACTAATTAATACTTAGATATATTATAGTATATACTTATAAACTAGAAATAGAATACTATATATATATATATATATAGAGATTTAATAAGAAAACTTTCTAAATATATATAAGTTTAAATATAAAAGCTTTAAAAGCTTCCTTTTTATTCTTTTTATTCTTTTCAATTATAATATTTCAAAAAGTAGTATTCTACTAATTAGAAAGATATTACTATCAATATTTATTATTTTTAAAATAGTCTTTAATATAACGAGTTATTTATTTAAACTATAAATCAAACTTAAAATTATTTAAATATTTCAAGTAATACTTAAAAGACTAATCTTTTAATATAATTAAGAATATACTAATTTATATATAATATAAATATCGGTTGCATTATACTGTAAGGTATATAGTAACTATACGTATTACTATATATATAGTAGTATACCCTCTATACCCTACTAGTAATAGGTACTAAGTACCTAGTACTAGCTGTAGCTATATATATAACAATTAGTAAGTAATTACTATACTATAGATCTAGAGCTTTATATAATACTATATATTATATAATATAATAATAATAATGATAAATAACTAAAATACTAATTTATACCTATACAGTGAGATTATATATAGTATATATTACCCTTTAGATTAACTAATACTAATTAATAAT
>QAPG01000218.1:0-38483 GCA_004366825.1 Colletotrichum spinosum | reverse complement strand
TAAAGACTACACTTTTATTTATTTATTAAATAAAGCATTATATAGTCTAAAATAGAATCCTTAACTTTAGTATAATTATCTAAAGAATAACCTTTATTTAATAGGATTTATTATTTCTTCTTATAATAGAGCTATGTTTATTTCGAATAAAGAACCCTATATAGCTGTATTAGCTTGCTATATTAATGATATATTACTTACTATAAATAATCAGAAAATAGCTAATTATATATATAATTCTTTGAAAAAGAAAATAAAGATTTAGAATTTAAGAGAACCTTCTGTTTTCCTTAGTTATAATTTATCTATAACTTGAAAAGACAAAATAGTTATTATTAATCAAAATAAATATACTAAGAAAAGTATTAAGAAATATAAGAAAGAAACTTTTCATAAATTTCAAACTCTTATAGACCATAACTTGAAACTACTTAAATATAAAAACAAAGCTTTAAAAGAAGATATTTCAAAGTCTTAATAAGAAATAGGAGCTCTATTATATTTAGGTTTAATGATAAAGCCTAATATTAAATTTATAATAACAACCTATTCTCAATTTACCTATAATCTAAATAAGAATTATTTCTTAACTTTTAACTATATATAGGGTTATTTAAATAATAATAAAAAATATAGATTTACTTATAACTATAAAAGTATATCTTCTATTAAGAATATTATAAAATATACTGATTTAGATTAAGTAAGAAATCTAAATAAAAGACAATCTACTTCTTCTCATATCTTCTATTTAAAAAGAAATAGTAATATTATAAATTATTCTACTATAAAATAAGAAACTAATAGTTTTATCTATCTATAAAGCTAAATATATAGCTCTATTAGATACTTATAAAGAAGCGACTTATATATATTATAATCATAATTATATAAATTTAAAACTAGGATTATCTAAAGTTAAAAAATCTAAGGTTTTTATAGATACTTTAATAGTAGGAAAACTAGCTAAAAGTCCTATATTTTATAAAAAACCAAAATATATAGATATAAGATATTACTTTACAAGAGATTTTATTAGAAATAAAAGTATGTTCATATATTATATAAATATAGAAGATACCATAATTAATATTTTAACTAAACTTTTAAACTTAGTAAAATTTAAATAAACTTTATTTACATTTTAAGATCAGATATCTTAAAAGTCTTTCTTTTTTTACTTTTAATAGTTTTAAGTTTTATAACTTTATATAATTTTTCTCTTTTTACTTTTTAATAAGCTTTATAAGTTTTTATATAGTTAAACTATATACTAGCAATATATACTTTATAGGGGGATATTAGATTTATTTTAATATATAAAAAACTTCTATTTTTATTATTCTAATAGAAGTAATAAGACGTTATATAGTATTTCTATATAAATAAATCATATAAAATCGTTTTATAAGTATATACTTATTTTACCTTTTTACCCCTAGTAGTTCTTAAGTAAATAAGGTAAAGGTATAGAGATTTACTTTTTTATAAGGTATTAGAAGTAGTTTAAGCTATATATACTATAGTTATAGCGCCTTTTACACTATAGCTATAGTAGCTAATATGTTATAGCTATACTATAGTATATACTACGCTTTAGCTTATATATTATAATTATAATATGTTATATACTATAGTTATAGTAGTTTATATATTATATTAAGGTATATATACTATAATTAAAATACCCTATATACTATAGCTATAGTAGCTTATATATTATAGCTATAGCTAGAACTCTAGTAGTATAGCTAGAACTCTAGTAGTATAACTAGAACTCTAGAATAAACCCTCTATATAAGAACCTTAATATTTCTATAAATAATAGTTAGTAATAATTAATTATACTATTAATTAAACTACTATTTCTCCATCTATCTAACTATTATTATTACGAATATTTTGAATAAGTCCTCATATTGAGAAAACTACTTCTATCATATTACGTTTCTCCTAATTTCATAATTATCTATAGTAATAACTTAACTGTTGATTTACCTACCTATCTATCTATTCTAATACATTCTAGTTTGAATAGATTATACGTTTTAATAATCTACATTCAGACTACATACTGTATTATTTATTCATTATATTTTAATAATATTAACCTTATACAGAAAAGAGAGTAATAAACCACTATAGACTAGCCTTCTATTTATCTTTTAATATATTTAAATTAATAGGCATTTATGATAATAATACTACTACTACTATTAATAATAATAATAATAATGATAACAAGAATACTATTATTATACTAAACCCCTATAACCTTAATGTAAATATCAATCTTATTAAAACTATTGATAACTATAAGGACTATAGCCACTTTTATAAAAGCTTAAATAAATTAGTATTATATACGGGTAACTCTACTATTCTTCTAAGCCTTTTTATAATAGCTATAATTAAGTTTAACTTTAGAATATTATTAGTAGATAAGACTATGAGTATAGCTAAAGAGTATAATATTGAACGAATAGAAGACAATATAGCATTTAAAAGTAGGTAATTTAATAATAATTCTAAACAATTTCAATATACATTAGAAGTAGTTTATTAAATACTCAAAAACGTATATATATTGAAGTCTATTATAAGTACTAGCTAATAGTTGGAAAGGCTAAAATAATTTAAAGTCAGAAATATCGTATTATATATAATTAGTATAACGTTGTTATAATTCGAAGACTTAAAGTAACTATAGTTATAGTAGTTGTTATAGAGTGGATTGGAATATGGATCCTGGCTGAATACTAGATATTCTCTATGCGAAGCAAAAGGCTTCTTAAGAATATTTAATAAATATAAGAAATACATTTCTAAGATACTTTAGAAACTTCAATAAACTAAACTACTAGTTAAAGTAAAAAGAAATGGATTTTATGTATTATAAGTACAATACTTAAGAATTACTATTATACTAAGTAAATCTAAAGTATTTACTAAATAAATATAAATAATGAAAAACTAGCTTATACTAATTAAGAAAAACTAAGGTTTCCTTAGATTTGCTGATTTTTACTAAACGTGATTTAAAAGCTGTATAGAAAAGATAGTGCTACTTACTAAACTTATATAATGAACACGAGATCTAACTGAATCAATAAATCAGAGAAAATACTTCAAAATATTAAAACCTAAATTATCTTAAAGTCTCTTCTTGTAATTGTAAACCTTAATAAACTATTTAAATTTAAAGCTAATAACTCCGACTATACTATAAACAAAACATTAGGATAATAAAATATAGAAAGAATATTTTACTTTCATACTTTCTATTCCTATAGACTTAGTAAACCAGAGCTTAACTACTAGATTTATAATAAGGACCTTATACTTATTAAGAGAGTATTCTAAGAATAGAAATTATAACTTTTAAGAACTAAATCTCAAGTTTAAGTCTATATAAAATATAAGAACTTCGTATATTTTATAATATCTAAGAATCTTAATAAATAATAAATCAAATAATTAGAATCTTTTTAACACTTTACTTTTATATTATCTACTATAAAAGGCCAGAAAGGAGAAAAACTAACATATTTCATTAAAGACTAGATTAGAATATCCTAGTACTAGAAAAGAAATAATTATCCTGAAAATAGATATAAATAGAAACTTTATACTTAAATAAAAACTACTTCTAATTACCAAACATATTAATACTGGTATAATTAGAAAAATAATATATTAGATAATTAGAGATATCGTGGGTATACTAGGATATAGATACAATTAGATTGCTAAAGTATTGAAAGAAGCTTAATAATATTATGATAAAGAAACTATATAAGAAAAACCAATGAATATAGATAAAGATTCCAAACCTTACTTTAAAGATACATTTAGCTAATATAAGCTTTATAATATATTATGACCCTTGTTACTATTTTAAAACCCGTAAGAACTAATTTCTTTTGATTTATTCTAGTTTTTAGAATATACTATAATGATACTCTTATCATAATAGAATAACTTACTAAATATACTACCTTGTTTCTTATAACAAGTCAAATATAATAGAAAACCGTATATTTATTATTCTTAGAAGTATTACAAACCAATATAAACTACTTTAGGAAATTTCTTCTAATAAAGATAAATCTTATACATTTGAAGCTAATACATCTTTAATTTTATGACTTAAAGTAAAGTATTACTTATCTACTATTTTCTACTTATAAGGTAATAAGTAAACTAAACATATTAATTACATTTTAGAAATCTATTCAAAATACTATAATAACTATTAGTAAAATAATTCAATTACTCCACCACTAATAATTTGATTTATTCATAATAATATAGTAAAAAGAAATATTGGAAAGCTATCTTTCTATTTAAATTATATAGTAAACAAATAATACGGTATATAATCTAAATATAAATTGTGAAAAGATATAATCTATTCAAACTAGAGTAAAACGCTTCAAAATATATACATAGACTAATTGAGGCTTATATAAATTAATATAACTATTTAGTAAACTGAATACTATATTTATTCTTAGATATCCCTCTAATAATAGAACTAATAGATATAACCTTATATCTCATAAATCATCCTAAATAACATATTATTATAAGTAAAGAATAATAAATAGTCTTTTAAACTAAATCCTTAAGTATTTAAATAAACAAATAGTTTATTACAATAAGCTTGATATAATCTACTATATATATTCAACTATCTCTTATCTTTTGTCTGGTAAAATAGAATAATTAGCTCCTTTTAAAATTATTATTTACTAAATTCTCAAATATTATAAATTTATTTATTTTCTTTTTACCTACTACTTTCTTTCTTCCTCTATATACTAACCGTTTCAATAGTTACCTTTTTATACTTATTAGTAATACATATTAATAAGCAAGATTCTATATATTAATTTCTAATACAAATAGTATTCTCCAAGTATTACTAATATTCTAGTTATAATGGAAACTTATCAAAACTAAAACAATTGACGATAGCTTATATAGTATTACTATTAACTTCCTAATATATCTTAATCTAAATATATCTTTAAATACTTCTATATTAGTCTTTATCTATTTTATTTCTAAGCTCAAGGAGATATTACTTAATTCTAATTTAAAGAATAGTTAAAAATTATAGTTTGAAGTTACTATTAGTATCTTATATCCTTATTTAACTATGAATAATATTTCTAATATCTAAAATACCCTTCTTTATTCATTTTAAGAAACTTATCTTATTTAATATATTTTATTAAGTTATATGTAATTTAAATGAATTAATAATTATTACTTCTCTCTTATACTCCTTAGTATCCAAATTCTTATTAACCTTACTAACTTCATTTATAACTATTTAACTTTTCAAAGTCAAAATTAAGTTACCTATATTACTAATACTTATCTAATTACAATAAATCTAAAATTTAAATAATAATATAAAATTAAAGCTAATTAACTTAGGTTCTTTATTTAGTTATATTTTACTTAATAGTCTTAGTTATTAGAATACCTATTGCCTTTACTATTAGCTTGAGTTTTTAAAATACCTAAAGCCAATATTATTAAAATTACTATAATAAAGAAATCAATTACTATAATAAAAGAACTAGCTTCTTCTATTAGAATCAAATACCTTTATAGTTATCTTAGAAAAATCTCTACTCTTTTACCTCCCTCTAAAAGTAAAAAGATTATCTAATTAGTAATCTTTTAACTAAGGAAAAGTAAAAAGAAGTTCAGCTTACTATTCATAATATTAAAAATAAAAAAAAGAATATTAATAGACTTATTAGATATCTTAAGAAATATATTAAAATCATATTTTAACCCATTAAGAATGCATTTAAATTAGAAATCAAAAATCTTTTTCTAACATAAATAACCTTAAGTACTAATCTGAAAACACTAAGTATTAACTAGTTAAACTAAATAAGAAGTCTACTATCTCTAAATATATTCTTATAAAATCTACTCTTTCATAGAGAAATTCAAACAAAACTATAGAAAAACATAATATTTATCTTCTTAAAATGAAGATAATTAGTAATATTTAGCTTATTCGAACTATTCCTTATACTATTTACTACTTAAGATTTTTATGTTCTTATAGAAGCTATTATTATACTATTAAAGTTCAAAGTTAAACTGTACCTTCTAACTACTATTACTAATATAAAACTAATTTAAAAAGGTCCTATATTCTAATTTCGAATAGAACTTATAAGATATTTGAAACGTATGTTAATATTATTTAAATCTCAAATTATAAGAGAATAAATAATTCAATCTAAAATTTTAATTCTAAATCAAACCTTTTATAATTGAAAGAAAAAGATTACCTAGAAAGACTACTCTAACCAAGCTTTAATCTAGGTGATGAAAAGTATTTAAATTAACTTCTTTTTAAAAATAGAAGTGTTTCTAATTCTCCAATTAAGATTCTAATTATTATATAATATATTATTACTTAACGACTTTAAATATTATAATCTATCTAGCTTTCTACTATTAGTAATATCCTTAGTGTTTTAATACTTAAAGCTAAGAGATTCTATCTTAACTATTAATATTATAATAATATTTTATTAAATAGCTTTCTATTGAATTAACTCCCTATATAAAGAAATAATATAGTTATAATTCAATCTTTGAATTTCTTTATGATCTATAAAAGAAGTATTTCTAATAATTAGAAATATTTAAAATATCTTATCAATACTTCCTAAATCTCTAAATTATAATACTAAGAATTCTATCTTATAGAAATATTAGATTATATAGTTTGTAGTATTTTAATATATTTAAGGAAACTCGAAAGATGCTTTAGAAGTAGAAGTATATAAATAAGATATTAAGGTATATTATAATTAGTATATAGAATATTAAACTTATTTCTATTTAATACATATAAATCTCTTAAAATTCGACGGAAGTACTATTTATAATAGAAAGTACCATTTGAAATAGTATTAATAGAATTAATCCATATCTAAAATTAAATTATTTTATAATTTTAATAAATTATATGTTATAAACTAAACAAACCTTCTAATATTGTCAATTGCCTAATCTTTAACCTCCTGAACACTACCTAATACAACCTTATTTTCTTGATTTATAAGTATATTTTATACTTATAATAATTTAAAACGTTTCTTTTTCAACTACTTTATAATATAAATGAAGAATATTACTTATATAAAAAAGAATATGAATATTTTAATTCTTATTTTGAAATAGATAAAACTCTTCTAAATATAACAAGAAGCCCAATAATTTGAGTATAACATAGAAAGCCTATATTAAAAAAGAAATATATTTTGAAACCTGTAAAAACGTATTCAAAATCTGTATATTTCCTCATAACTTGAAATCTATTTAGTAGTTTAATTATTACCAAAAGTCTATTAATATGTCTTATGGTTTTTAGAAATGTATTAATAATATCAACCTATACGATTTCAAACTCTAATTATAATATAATTACTATAACTACCCAAAAGGTTTGAATAATTAGTATAATTATATATATAATTTATAATCGATTAACTAATTATATATGTCTATATATATAAATCCTTACTTTAAATTACTCTGAATAACTATTTATATCTATCTGATATGTAAAAGCCTATTTGAAAGAAAGCTTTATCTTTATATTCTAATAATCTATTTCATATTAAATATTCTTCCCTTTTAACTTCATAATCTTAGCTCTTACTATTTTAATAAAAGGCCTTTATGGTAATTTTAATAATTTGGTAATATCCTTTTAAGTTTTCCAAAGTATAATCAAGTAATTAATATATATTTAAACTTTAATAGAAAGATGTTGTTTTCATACTATATTCTAGATAATAAGGAATACTATTACAAAGTTGAAACTATTTTTATTCAATCCGTACTATTAATTAAATAAATAAATATTAAGAAAACTATCCTATTTATATTTTATAAAGTTTAAGATACTATTATTATATGCTTTTGAAAGTATTATCTAATTATTAATATTAACTTCTAGTTAGAATTACTATTACTATTTATTCTTATATTATTGGTCTAACTCTTGAGTAATTAAAATTACTATTTTAATCTATTAAAATCTAGAATAATTTCCGCTTAATGTAGTAGTTTAACGTCTAGCTGGCTTTTACTATTTTTAGATAAGAGTAATAGGTTTGAATCTTATAGCGGGTAACTACAACTAGTATTCCTACTAGTTGTATAAACTAAGTATAATACCTACTACTAGCTATTAGCTCTTACTAATAGCTCTTAATAGCTAGCAACTATTAATAGCTATAGATAGGTAGTACCGGCTAGCTAGTATTAGTATTACGTAATAGTCTATTATAATCCTTAATAGAGTAATTATAATGGATAAAAGTTAATATATACTTTCTATTTATTAGCTATCGTATTAACTAACTATATTTACTACTTAAGGTTTCTTCTATTTAAATAGTTCTTTAGTATTAGTAGTATCTATAGGATAAATAAAGTAAGAGCTAACTACTACGTGTAACTTCCTTTAAAACGTCCCGAGAGGCATATGATTTTAATAGATTGAAGACTTTTAATATAACCCTAAAGTCTAGAATAATATTCTAGTCTTTTCTAGATTAACTAATAGGAATCTTAGAATATTTACTTCTATACTTATTTAAAATAAATATCTCTTCTTAATTAGTTAGATTTCTAACTTGAAATATAATTTCTAATTCTCTAGTAATTAATATACTTCTTAAAGTCCAATTACTTCTTAGAACTCTTTGTTCTGATTAAAACTAATTAGAAATCTAAACTAATTCTGATAATTTAAATATTAAATTAAATAGTATTAAACCCTTCTTACTAATCCTTAAAACTCATTCTAAATTTAATTTAATATCTTAAGCTATTTCTAATACTAATAAGACAATTGGTAAAGAAAAGTCTTTCTATTAAGTATTCTTATCTTTCTAAATTCTGTAAATACTTTCCAAATAAACTTCTCTTCTTGTTTAACAATTAATTTAACTAGTAGTTCTATTATTTCTTTTACAAATACTTTATATAAACCCCATTTCAAATAAAATCTTATCTTATCAAATTCAATACTTTAAATAATAATAACTTGTTAAAGAATAGGAATCTAAATCCTATGGAAATTGTGTGAGAAATCAGAAAGGCTACATGAAGGGGCCTCTAGATACTATATAGAAGATATATAAAGAAGTCAAACGGCTTGTATTATTACTATTTAAATGCGGATTATATGGGGTATTTAAATCTTCAAAATATCACTTTAGGGTATAGCTTGTAGCATAGCTTTATAGCCTAAATAGCTATATCTATTTTATTATATAGCCTTCTAAATATCAGACATAATTAATGCCTAGAGGAAGCTATTCCTAGTAATTTCTAAATATAAGAAAGTATTCAAATAATTCTTTGAAGTATTTGAAGTATTCGAATAACTATTCTTAGGTAAAAGTAATAGGGCTCTTAAGTTTAGATGAAAACAATAGGGCTCTTAAGTTATTAAGTATAGTTATCTAGTAAGAATAATAATCCTAAATAGTTTTTACTATCTAACAATAGGCTCTCCTACTCTGTTTGGTATCCTAAAAGGTAAGGGGATTTTAAATATAACTCTTAAGTATCTCTAGTAGTTTTAATACTGCTACTTTCTTATTTTACTTAAGCGATATATAGCTACTTAAGATTATTACCTAATAGACTTAAGAGTATACTATATAAATTATAGCTACTAAGCTGAATAAGATTATAAGATTTGCCTTCTTTTTTAAAATACCTCCTACTTATTATAACTTTTATATTTTATATATTCTATTCTATTAGTAGTATAGACGTACTACTCTAGGCATTTAATCCTAATAGAAGCTAAAGCCTAGTAAGAGCTAAAGTCTAGCTATTAGGAAACCTATACTTTGTATATAAAGTCTATTTTCATAATAGCCTAGAAGGTATATTTCAAGCGGTAACTAGTTATTGAAGTATACTACTTATTATTAAAGCTTTTATAAAGGGATAGACTTTTAATTCTTCCCAGACTAGTAGGAGTAGCTTCTTTTTAAAGTTAGATCTTTACTACTTTAAGTATACAATCTGAACAATATTATTTAAAATATCAAGTTCGCTTTATAATCTAATTAAACTAGAGTACTATATAGGCTCTTAGGCTTTCTCTACCTCCCTAGATATATTAAATAATATAGAGTATATGTGAGATATACTTTTCAGATAAGTATTCAAATTTTAGATATATCTACTATAAGCTGAATCTATTATAACTCAAGGAATGCTATTTTAAATAATAGCTAATTGAAGTATAAATAGGGCGGAGAGGTAAGAATAGAGCGAAGTTAAAAGAAGGAGTAGAAGTAGCTAGCCTAATAGCGTAGCAAAGGTATTATGAGGGTACCCTTGAGAGGTCAATAGTTTCACATCAAAAGAGATCAATAGAAGGACCCTTAAGATAATTAGTACTCTATATACATCAGAAGGTAGAATTAGTGAAAAGGTTCTTATATGTATAGGCATTCGAATTTTAGTAAAAGAGGGTTATTAAAGTTATTATAAACTATTTGAAGAGTAAAAGAGGGTTTAAATATTTAAAAATACTAAATATAAAGCTAAACTAGGTTTAGAATAATGAAAAGCTAAAGTGGGTACCTAAAGAGGCTTCTAGGTATTATATAAAGAGTATATAGAGAGGAGTACGACTTGTATTATTACTACTGAAATACAGAATATATAGGGTATTTAAACCCTTGAAATGTCGCTTCAAGGCGTAGCCCGTAGCCTAGTTTCATAGCCTACGTGGCTATGTCCGTTTCACTACAAATTATAAATATTTAAAATACAATCTACTAAGTATCTAATATATCTTTCAAGTTTAATTTTAAATAATCTTTTCATAATACTTTATTTATAGTATTTCTTAAGTAGATATATTCAATATTTATAAGTATAAATCTATCTTTAATAAAATTATATATGTCTTATGAAAAACTTAGAATATATTCTAATACTTACTAACAAACATATCATTTAAACTAAACCTCTTTACTTTTATATAATAATCTCTAGTTATTTTAAATATTTAGAAATATATCATATAGTATAACTATTACTCAAATTAATTCTACTTAGAACTCAAATAGTAGTTCTATAACGTCTTATACTTTTAGTTTTTAGGTAATTAGTTCTTTTTTAATATACTTATTTATTCTAACTAGGTTTTTAATATAAGAAGAGGATAGCTTGGAATTAATCTTTTATTTTATTACTTATATTTAATAATTAGTTTCTCTATTAATTACTATTATAACCTTTCTAATATCCTATTAAGTCTTATATATTAAAAACCCTCTCTATGACTTCACCTAACCTTTCATTATTCTTTATATCTAAAAGACTAAATTATAAGGTTTATTAAATAATATGAATATAAAAGAAACCTAAAAGCTCATCCTTAATAATAAATACTTAAGAATTATATATATAAACCTTAAGAAAATTAAATAGATCTTATATAATATAGTAAAGTGAATAAACTGAATATCATTATAGAATGCATCTAGAAATAACCTATTAAAAATAAGCTTTTGTATAATAAGAATAATCTAATTGCTTTAATTATATAATCTTTACTCTCTAAATATTAGGAATTAAATACTAAATAATATTCTATCCTGAATGTCCCACTTACAAATACTATATATAGGTATTATCTAACTTTATTTCTAAAAGGATTATTCTGAGATAAAATTGAGAAAGTAAAATATTTAGAAACTCTGAAATAGTATTTAAACTATCTAAATAAACTATACGATTATTTAAAACTAGCTTGTATTTAAGAAAGATGAAATTATACTTTCTGATAACTATTTTATGATAATAAATCAATTAATTAAACTAAATCTCAAAGTATGATTAAAACCTATATATTAAACCTTACCCCTATTAAGAAGTAGGGCTTCTAAAATAATATTAATATAAAAGTTTTTAATATAAGTAATATTATTTAACATTAAGTCTAATATATTCTTCCCTTTAAAACTATCAGAAATATTCCTAGTTACTTATTTACCTTATCTAATTATAAAGAAACTAACTAAACTATGTTAAATACTATCTATTTCTTTGTTTAACTTACCAAATCTCCTTTTCAATAAATCAATGACATTAGCAGTTTAAACTACTCTTTAATCATTAAATACTATACTTATTAAAAATAAGTAAAGTCTTTAAATAGTTGATAAAGTCCTAAGAGGAATTATAATCAACTTTTCGAAAAAGACATCGATACTTATATATATTCAATTAAAAAGGTCATAGCTACTACTACTAGACTTACCTCTTAAAAGAAGTATTTTAGCTTTTAGAATATCTAAAAACACCTCTCTAGCTTTATTAGGATATCTTTTAAAATTTAACTATTTCTATACTACTAACCTTAAGTATAAAATATAGAATTCTAAATTATTTACCCTATTCATAATATTATGTTAAGTAGTAACTATTATCTAAATATACGGGAATCTAATATATAAACTTATAATAATATATTTTATATATCTCTACTCTTCTAAAAAGTATAAATAGATTTTAAAATCATATAAATACTTCAGTTCAAATTAAAATAATTTATCTAACTCTCCAGTAGGAATAAATAAAATAAATAGTATTTTATTATAACATTTTATTAAACTTTTATTAATACAAAATAAAAGAAAAGGACTTCTCTATATCTAGCTAAACTATTAATTTTTAAATTAAAGTCTCTCTCTTAATAATATTCTAATACTAAATTATAATTTAACTAAGTAAAATATATTAAGTAGATATTCACAACTACCTTTAACACTTAAAATTCCCTAGATTTTGAGAGTCTAATATTTAGCTATTTAAAAATGGATAGTGTACTACTTATTATACTATACTAAACTAGAAATATTCAAATTAACTTTCTTTCAAACTCTGTTATATTCTATTCTAACTTATTACTATATACCTAAATTATTTTCAATATACTAATATTTCATAACTCTTGGAAAAGCTTAAAAGGAAATATTATTATTATCAAAGAATTCCATTTAAATCAATATTGAAACACTACTATTAATAATTGTATTAACCTATATCTAAATTATATTATAATATCTCTTTATCTGCTTATAATTAGACTTTTAAACTATTTAAAATTCAAGATCTACTATATAGTAATTATAGATACTTTAAATTAAGAGAATAGAAGGTTTAAAATCTTTAGATATTCATTAAATAGTCTTTTCTCAAATAAACTATTTATTAAAATCAAATCTATTAATTAGTTTTAATATATTAAAATCTAATTTAATATCTAAATTGAAATACTTCTAACCATCTTAGCTAATTATATAAACTATAATATAATATACTACGAATTAAAGTAAGAAATCTTAGATAGTTCTATTTTTATATTGAAGCTACTAGTAGTTAAATACAATATTCTTATATAGTTTAGTAAAGAGAATAATATAATAAATCAAAAAAGATTTCGTTTATATTTATTATTCGAAACCAACTCAAAGAATAATGAAATATTCCCAAGCCTTTAACTATAATAAATTAATGATATAATATATAGTCTAATTACAAACTATTAAGAAGTATAAGCCATTCAAACTAGAGTAAAATACTCGAGTGTATATAAATAGACTAGTTAAGCTTTATATAAGCCAGTATAGCTATCTAATAAACTGAGTATTATACCTAACATTACAAATTATAAGTTTAATCCTACTATATATAGAGAACTAAAATAATAAAGCTAAATAGTAAAAATAATAATACAAATTTTAGAACTTTATAAACTCCAAAGTGAACTTCTAAAAACGCTTAAGGTAATTAAATAGTTAATATATGAATATACTAATACTTTAAGAATGAGACAACTAACTTTTGAAGAGCGATATGATATATATTTTACTAGATATAATATTAGATTATAATAACTAAATAATAGATTAAACTTTGAAAGCCTCGGACTTTTTAAAATCATTTAAAAAACTTCAAATATCAACCATAAACTTGTAATACTAAATACTATTCAATATTATCCTGTTTTCTATATTTTACCCTTGAAATTAGTATTAAACATATCTTATATAAATAACTATATTGAAAGTAATTTGGAATAAGAATATAGAATTAGGTAAATTATTAACTATACTAGTTAATAAGATAATATAGAAATATAATACTATTAACTTAAATGTAGTATTAAGATAATGAAGATTGAAGTAGTAAATAACTTAGTAGTTGACCTACTTATTTAGACTAATAAAAGTAAAAGGATTATTATATAGATTTATCCCTATGAGATATAATTTATATATATATACTATAATCTAAGTATCAATATTATAAATAGAAACAACTAGTTATATACCATTTATACATTCAATTAATTAGAATTTGTTTTACTTATAAACTAATACTAATTAGTAATATTTTATTATTATTAAAACTATTTATTACTACTTATTTACAAATCAATAAGGAATAATCTAAAGAAATAAAATTATAATACTTCTCAAAGAAATCTCTAGAAGTTTATATAGTAGAAATAGATAAGTATAAAGTTATTACAACTATATACTACTCTAGGATATTAATATAATCTCTAGAAATCTCTATAATAAGAATAGGAAAAAGGATAAACTTATAATAACTTATTAACTTAATGTTATTTATATCTATTATATAATAAACTGATAGTTTAGATTTCTACCAACTCACTAAAGTAAGAATATAATAATAAATATAAAAAGATTAATATAAATAAGAAAGAAGGATCTATAGTATAATACTATCCCTTATCATTATCTTTTAATACTTTATATATATTTAATAAATAGAGAGACAACAAGAAATCAACTTAATAATTATGATATCATAATAAACCTTCTCCTAATAACAACCTAAAGACTAAAGGCTTCTTAAGTTTTAGAATTTAGATAATAATATTTAAATTAATTTGAAATATAATATTAGTAAGAGGAAAGAATCTAAAAAATGCTTTATGTTATTTAATAAGAAAGTCCTAAGAAGTAAGACAGAGAAACTAATAATAGAAGAAAGTAATACGTACTCTTATAATACTTCTCTTCTATATAATATATATCTATGATAGGTATCCTATAAGAACATTTAGAGAATTAATAAGTTTCTAATATTATAATAAATAATACTAAAATTAAAAGTATTATAAATATTATTGTTTGCTATTTCTATCCCTAAGTACTTTCTAAGCATTTATTTATATATTAATAATATAGAAGATTAACAAATATTACTTATTAATAATATAAGAGGTATAAAATAGATATTTATAAATATTACTATTGAGCTAAATATAACTACTATATATTTCAAATATCTGAAGGAGACGGTATTTTAATGATTTATCGTAAGGCTTAAAATATTAAGAGGAAGAAGAATAATTATAACAAATAATATAAGAAGAGTTTAATATATATTAACTAAATCAAATAAATATTATTACCTATTTAATAAGCATGATAAGTTTTACTTTTAAATCTACTTTCTATAATATATTAAAAGAAAGTATTATTTTATATATTAATAGATATATATAATAATAACTCACAATATTTATTTTTCATCTCCTATTATCTCTACTTACTATTAATAAGATATTTATATCACTATAATATATGTCTATAACGTAATTGATTAGATTAATAACTATATTAACTATGATACTATTTCTAGCTTTAGAAAGTATAGTATTCTATATATATTATTCAATATTATTAGTTTACGTTAAGGAACTTTTAAGAGTTTAGATTAGAAGATATATCTAGGATTTTATTAGAAGGAGACTTCTACTTAATAATTATAATTTATCTAATAAATATATATATTTCTAAAACTATAGTGTTTAGGGAAATAATTATAATTAAGATGTAGTAGAATTCTATTACCTATAGATATGCTCCTAACTTATTATTCTAAATTATATCTTTTTCATTAGATTCTATTAATAGTTTTAGAAAAATATCAAATAACTATAATATTGTAATTTATATTAATAAGTATAGGAAAGTATTCAAATAAATCAAGTTAAAGACTTTTATCAATATATATTGGAAGTTTATATCTAAATAATAATAAGAATAAGTTATACGTTCTAATAGAAATATACATTTAATAATATATATATTTATTATTATATATAAATATAGAAAAGTAAGACTTCTATTTTAAAGACTTAGAAGTTCCTTATTAAAAGACTTTGTAAAGTTAGGAGGAAATATATTTTGGTATAATAGGCAGAATAATATCATAATTGTTTAAAGATTACTTTCTTAGTAGAAAGATATCTATCTCTATAAGTAAGAAGAATATAAAGGTAATATTAATAGCAATATTTAATAAATATATATAAACCTAATAGATAGAAGAAAATATCAAATTTAATTAGAAGGATTACTACTATATAAAAAGAGGAATTAAGACAAATTTAACAAATATTCAATAATTCCTGAAAGTTAGAAGGTCGATATTTATTAAGAAATAATAATTCTTTATATTAAAGAGCTTAAGAGTAAAAATAACTCTAGTTCAAATAATACTATTAATATTAACTATGAGAAGTATATTAATATTACGCTTGCAGCTAGTTAAATTAAATATTTAGATAATTATATTTATATTTTTAAACTCTATTATGAGAGATAATTCTAGTTAGAGAGAAGAATCGTTAGAATTATAAAGACTTTAAAAGTTCTATATATATCTTAAGAAAGATTACTAAACTTTTCAAAAGTAATATATTATCTTTAATTAAATATATAAAAGGATGAAAAGATTATTTAGTAAGATATATAGATCATATAATAAGTATATAAATAGAGTTCTATATATTTACTCCTCTATTTAGTAAGTAGCCTTATATAACGCCTAGTGAATAATCTTTATAATAGGAAAATACCTAGTCATATATTATAGCCTATATATATCTCTATAGGTTAGTATAGTTAAAAAGACTTAGTAATATAACTACTAGTTTAGATCCAATCTTAACTTAAAAGTATATAGAAGCTAATAAGTAATAGAATAGTAACTAGATATATAAACTTACTAATATAAGCTTTATAATAGTTTATATAGAGGGTTGGAGTTTAACATACTAATAGTAGCTTCGAAGTATTAAACTTACTATAATTATACTTACGATATTAACTCACACTAGTTTGATAATACTAGCTATAGATATAAAAGAAAGCGACGGACTACAATAGACTAGCCGACCGTCTTATAATAACACTACAAATAATAACAACAACAATAAGAACTATTACTTTACTCAACTCCTATAACCTTGATATGAATATTAATTTTATAAAAGTTATTAATAATTATACAAACTATAATATTTGAATAAGAATTTAGAGAGGCTAGTTTTATATAAGGGCGACTTTACTATACTCTCTAGCCTCCTTAAAGTAGTTATAATTATATTTAGCCTTAATATACTATTAGAATATAAAACTATCAGTAGGACTAAAAAAAGAAATTAAAGTAATAAAGAGGAATCTGGCGCCTAAGAATAGGGTATTTAAAGATCACTTTAAATACTTTAAATATATCTTAGAGGTAGTCTATTAGGTATCTAAAAAGATATATATATCGAAGTCTGTTGTAGAAGTCGTCGTTAGCGAACAGTAGGGAAGACCTAAGGTTAAATATAAATAGATAAATCAGAATTATAATATCTTTCAAGATAGAATATAGATATTGATTACTGGATATTTTAGTTATAGGGTGAGATAGGATTCTGCGAGAAGAATATTTTCAATAGTATATCAATTAAATAAATATATATAAATTATTAAGTGTTCATTTTATCAATCGAAAATAACCTTTTAATTATTTAAATAATTATTATGATTAGAAATAAGTGTAAAATTCCTATAACTTACTATGATTACTACAGGGAATGGAAAGATATAAACCTTAAGACATTTACTGAAAGTATAGTTATATTAAAATGATAGAAATATTAAAAATAATAATAATTAGAATTAACTTATTTAGATATATCTATTAAACCCTCGAGATTTATAAGAGAAAGTTAATAAGGAGATATATATAACTTTATCCTAAGTATATAATATAGTTGATATTTTCTATAATATTATTAGTAAGATAAAGTTTATTATTAATAAGCTATATAAATAGATTATAGAAGTCCTTAGAAGTTAATAATAATAATCTAAATAAAAGAGTAATTATATTATAAATTATAATTAATTTCTAGTTAATTATACATATAATCATTCCAAGTATATTTAATACTTTAACTACTCATAACTATGTTAACTTTATATTAATGAGATAGTAATAATACCTTAAAGTTACTTTATAAGGAATGTTAAAGTAGACATATATATAATAAATATTAAATATATTTAAAATTAGTAATAGAATGCTAATTATTAAAATACATTACTAAGGAATAGAAAATAATAATATTATACTTTAAGAATGTATTTATTATTAACATATAGTTAGTAGTAGAAACTATTATATATCTTAATAATATTATAGCAATCGACATAACTATAGGAATAGAATATAATTATATAATTAAAATAGTAAAAGAATACTTCATAATAATTCAGTTTAGAATTATAAATAGTAAGATTTGAATGATTAATGATAAGAAGGTTATAAGGATCTTTTAAAACTATATTTATTATTATTTTATAATACTCATTAGACTAGAGGTCTTTCTAACTTTAAAGTTCTCTAAAGTTATATTTGACAATATCCTTCTAGATATAAAAGTAAAAAAACTTTATATAAGAAGTATATCATAATTAAAAGGTTTAAGGAAATTATACCTGATATTCAACTTAATAGAGCTATTTGAAGAATAAATATAAGGTTTAGAGATGAATAAGGCTTTATATATCTTAATATAGTCTAAATACTTATATGTTTTAAAAGTATTAAGTTTAATATTATACTAATAGTTATCCTATTTATTCTTAATCTTCTAAATATAAGTTAGTTCTAAATTTATATCAATAATCCTAATAATAAAGTCAAATAGAAAGAATTATTTTGTTTATAAAGAGATATAATAAATACTTATAGTTCTCAGTCTAAGAAGATTTCTATAATAGAATTATTAACTTCTTTACAGAAATAGAAATATAATACCTTTATAAGAAATCTAACTACTTTGATATTTGAAAATTAAATAAGATTGAAGTAACTATAAAAGACTATTATTAATATTAAGTATATAATAAGATATTAAATTCATTTAAGTTTATTTTTAAAGATTATTACAAGTTTAATATAGAGATTATTATTAATATTATGTATTTCAATAGTAATAAATTCATATTATATATAGGTAATATGTCAATATTACCTATAGCTATAAGATTTATAAAACGTACTTCTATAGAAGCTATATAATATATATTAAAAGTATATAACATTAATAGATACCAAAGCCTTCTAAATAGAATTATTGTGAATATAAGATATGATTTTATTACTAAAAGTCTTCAAAAAGAAATTAATAATATAAATAGTAAAAAGGATTATCTTAATTAAAGCTTATAATAATATTGATAAGGCTAAATAGTACTATATCTTTCTATAGAAAGCTTATATGATTATATATAATAAGATATTAGAAATGTTAAGAAAAGAAGTATCCTAAAGTATAATTCAAGTAGTTAATACCACTAATAGTTCTAATAGTCTTATATTAGTTCTACTTATTTTCAAAGCATATTTATATCTTCATATATGTATTACTATTATCTCTAGATTAATAATGGATATAATAATTATCTAAAAGGTAATAGAAGATATGTATAAGATCTATATATAAGATTGAGTCTTAGATATCTTAAGTTTCTATAAAAATCTTTTTATAATATCTATCTACTAATTCTTATTATAGTTAGATATATATATCTATTAAGACTGTTAGAATCAAATCAGACTCTTTAGACCTATTTCTATTAATGATAAAATATATATTATTAATATAGAAAGTAAACTGTATATCTTCTAAATCATAATAATTAAACTATATTACTAACTTTAAATTAAAAAGACTAATAAGAAGAGTTCTTATAATAATAAGACTAAAAGAGAAATTGATACAGAAGAAATAGTTATAGTAGTAATATTTAAAGAGAAGCTGAGATTAAAAAGATAGTTATATAAGAATAATAGTTTTATTATAAAAGCTAATATTTATAATGTTATATGTTATAATATCTATCTTATAGTAAAAGAAGTAGGAATACTAGTTAAAACTACTAGCTTCTATTGATATAATTCTATTATAATATTAAATAGACTATTTAAAACATTATATATCAAGGAGTAGGAAATTCTATTAGTAAAAGAAGTATTATATTTTGAATGTCTTAATATCTAAAAATATAAGTAAATAAGAGTCTTTAACTTTAGATTTATTATTAAAATCAAGAATATTAATAATATACGATTATACATTATAGTTATATTAAAGGTTTCTGATCTATTTAAAGTTATATGCCTCTCTGGGACCTTTTAAAAATAGTTATACTTAGTTGTTAGCTCTTGCCTTATTTACCCTATAGATACTACTAGTACTAAGGAACTATTTAAATAGAAGAAACTTCAAGTAGTAAATACGGTTAATTAATATAATTATAAATAAATATAAAAAGTATATTATAAAGGGAAAGTATAGGCTTATCTATTATAGTTACTCTTTTGAAAGATTAGAATAAGTTATTATATAATACTAATACTAGCTAGCTAGTAGTACCTATCGCTAGCTATTAATAGTTACTAGCTATAGGTAGCTAATAGTAAGTACTACTAGTTAGTAGTAGTTACTACTTTAGTTTATATAACTAGAAGGTTTATAGCTACTAGTTATATTTACTTATTATAAGATTTAAACTTTTTACTCTTACTATAAAATAGTAAAAGCCAGCTAGACATTAAACTACTACATCAAGCGGGAATAGNTTTACTTATTATAAGATTTAAACTTTTTACTCTTACTATAAAATAGTAAAAGCCAGCTAGACATTAAACTACTACATCAAGCGGGAATAGTAATATACTATATAAAAGGTTATAATTAGTTATTAAGAGATTTAATAATTAGGAAAGACTTCATATTCTTATATAATTATTAATAATATAATAAGTTAGTTATTATTTTATATTTCTTTATTAATATTAGTATAATCTAATATTCTTATAGAAGTCTAGTTTTATAATATTACTGAAATATATATATATAGGTAAAGATATTATTAAACTACTTTATAGTAATAAAACTACTTACTAACTTATAGTAAGTATGTTTAGCAAGTATTATTATTACTATTATTTAACTATTATATAGCTTTATCGAGTTAGATATGTATTAATATATGATATATTCAACTTATCATAAGAGTAAATTCAATATAGAACCTTTATTATATAACTTATAGTTTATAATCTCTGGATTAAATAATCTATATTTTAATATTATAAATATATAGTTAGATAATATCTTTAGCTTCTACTTATATAAGTTTAATAATAAAGAGGAAGAGGAGTTTTAATAGGTAGGATTTATAGTAAAACTCAAGTTATTACTTATAAATAATAAGCCCCCTATGATTAATAGAAGTATAATAATCCTTAAAGATAACAATAATGTAATTCTTATTCCAAAAACTATAATAAGAAGTTTAAACGTATTAATTATATATTTAATAAAGTAAGACTAATATATATTATATAATAAGTATAAGAGATATATATACTTTCTATATATCAATTAGAAGAATATTTTAATCTTTTTATTTTATCTTAATCTTAAGCTTTAATAGAAGAAAACATTAAGAGATTTAATAAGTACTTTATATAATAAATCTATAATTTAGAATAAAGTCTAATACTTATTCTTATTAATATTAACGAAATAAAACTCTATAGCTTTATTAATAGATCCTTTACTAATAATAATAATAATAAGATATTTTAACTAGAATTTACTATTATTCTAAATATAGAACAAAGTAATAAAAGTAATATTATCTTTAAATTTAAGAGTAATACTATTTACTTTTCTTCTATTAGGTTTAAAGAAGTTATATAAAATATATTAATCTTCAAACTCTATAATATAACCATAAGAGTTAATATAAGAAATATAATTTGTATTATCCTTAGGTAAATAATTAAATATTTAAGATATTAATAATTCTAGTAATAATTTATATTAACTTATACTTCTTCCATAAGTATTATATTAAACTAAATATTACTAAAGAGAAGTATTGTCTGATTAATACTATAATATTCTAATAATTCTATAAATAAAGGGAAATCCTTAGGATCTATTAGATTAATGATGAAGATACCTTTATAAGTAGTGTAGTAAGGAGGTTTAATAGTTAGATTCTTAAAAGCTTTATAATAATAAATAAAATAATAATATAAATAGAAAACTAAGTGATAAGAACTATTAATAATAATAAAAAGAAGAGATAAAAACAAAAAGGAAATACATAAAATAATACAAAGAGAGTAACAAAAGAAAGGGAAAAGTATATTATAATAAGAATTAAAAGTATTTAATATAGTATTAAAGAGTCTTACATATTTAGCCCCCCAGCGAATAGGTAGCTTTATATAAGACTTAGTAAATAATCTCTATAATAGGAAAATACCTAGTTATATACTATAGCCTATATATATCTCTATAGGTAAATATAGTTAAAGAAACCTAGTAGTATAGCTACTAGTTGAGACTGAGCTTTAATTTAGAAGTATATATATAGGGGCTAAAAGTAATAGAATAATAATTAGATAAATGGACTTATTAATATAGGCTTTACAATAGTCTAAATGGGGAGTTATAACTTAATGTCCTAATAGTAGCTTTAAAGTATTAAACTTACTATAATAATACTTATAATATTAATTCATACTAGCTAGATACTAATAATACTACTAGTAAATCGTAATAATACTAGCTAAAGATATAAAAGAGAGCGACAGACTATTATAGACTAACTAAATGTCTTATAATAAGGCTACTACTACTAATAATAATAATAAGAATAAACTACTTCTAAGTACTATTACTATACTTAATCCTTATAACTTTAATATAAATATTAACCTCATAAAAGTCGTCAATAATTATAGAAACTATAACTACTTTTATAAAAGTTTAAAAAGACTAGTTTTATATAAAAGCGATTTTACTACTTTGGCTAGTTTTTATAAAATAATTATAATTATATTTAGCTTTAATGTATTATTAGAAGATGAAGCTATTAGTAGAACTAAAAAGAAAACCAAAGTAATAAAGAAGAATCTAGTTCCTAAGACTAGGATATTTAAAGATAATTCTAAATATTTTAAATTTATGTTAGAAGTAGCCTATCAGTTCTTATTCTATTCTGAAAAGAAAATATATTGAAGTATATTATAGAAGTTATTATTAGCTCATAGTGGGGAAAGTATAACTTAAGGTTGAATATATTATACTATTATATATTATTAGTATACTTATATTATAATTCAAAAACCTAAAGTAATTAGAGCTGTAGCTATTAGTATAGAGTAGATTGGGGTGTAGGCTTTAGCTGGGAGCTAAATGTTCTCCATGTGAAGCTAAGGATTGGGGTATATATAGATATTATAGTTAATATAAAATATTATAGTTAATATAAAATATAAAAGTAATATAAAATATAAAAGTAATGTAAAATATAAAAGTAGTATAAAATATAAAAGTAGTATAAAATATAAGATTAATATAAGATTACTTCTAGTTATATAAGTTTTTGTAATTATATTAAAGATTATAAAAATATTATAAATAGTATTTCTCTATAAAACTATACTTCTTATTTAACACTATATAAAATGTCTTTAGCTTTACATAGAGAATATTTGGCTCCCGGCTAGGATCTATATTTCAACTTACCTTATACTAATAGCTATAGCTATAGTTACTTTAAGTCTTTAAATACTATATAATAAGGTTATACTAATAGTATATAAATCCTAGTATTATATATTTAACCTTAAGTTATACTTTCCCTACTATTAGCTAATAATAACTTCTATAAGAGACTTCGATATATATATCTTTTTAGAATAAAATAGTATCTAACGGGCTACTTCTAAGATATATTTAAACTATTAAGAGTTACTTTAAAATATTCTACTTTTAAGCATTAGATTCTTCTCTATTATTTTGATTGTACTTTGTTTCATTCTACTAATAGCTTTATCTTCTAATAATCCATTAAGATTGAATATAATTATAACTATTTTAAGGGGATTAAAAGGGGTAGTAAAGTTGTTTTTATATAAAGCTAGCCCCTTTAGGCTTTTATAAAAATAGTTATAGTTCGTATATTTATTAATAACCTTTATAAGGTTAATATTTATATTGAAATTATAGAGGTTAAGTATAGTAATAATAGCTAGAGGCGGTTTATTAGTAGTTCTTATTATTATTATTATTATTATTAATAGTGGTATTATTATAGATAAGGATACTATTACAAATAGCTATTGATTTATACTTAAAAGAATAGTTAGCTAGTCTTAGTCTGTCGCTCTCTTTTACATCTATAGCTATTGTTATTAAATTGTGCTAGTAGTATTATTATTCAACAGGTATCTAGCTAGTATGAGTTAATATTATGAGTACTACTATAGTAAGTTTCATACTTCAAAGCTACTACTAGTATATTAAGTTATAACTCTCTATATAGATTATTATGGGGCTTATGCCGGTAAGTTTACGCATCTAGTTATTACTCTATTACCTATTAGCTCCTACTTTTAGGTTCAGGCTAGGTTTGAACTAGTAGCTATACTACTACTAAATACTTTCCTATTATAGATATTATATACTAAGTATCATATAAAGCTACTTACTAAGTAGGGGGCTAAAGATATAAAACTCTAATATTCAATATATTTTAACTATAAAAGAGAGTATTGCTAGTATTAAGTCAAATATAGTATTAAAATACCTAAAACTATAGTAATAAGTAACTAAGTAGTTAACTTACTTATTTATGCTAATAAAAGTGGAGGGATTATTATATAGATTTATCTTTATTATATGTAGTATATAGATATATATATATATATATATATATACTTTAACTTAGATATAAATATTATAAATAGAAACAACTAGTTATATAGTATTTACACAATCATTTAATCCTAATATTTATTAATTATAGACTCATAAATACTTTATCAAATAGAAAACATATAATTATATAAATGATATATAGAAGTCAGTATTTAGTATTGAATATGTTATAAAATTCTAAAAGTACTAAGAATAATAATCTAGTAGACTAATTGTAATACTTATAGTTTAGATTAATAAATTAGCTTTTATCTAGTACCCTTAATCTAAGTATCAACTAGCTAAGAAACTTTAAGAAGATAAAACATTTTTATACTTAAAAATTTTATATTTTAGAAATTAAAATTACAAGAACTTTTTACTAGGTAGTAAAACTAATAACATCTTCCTTAATACTAAATAAACTCTAATTAGTACTATTAAGTATACACTTAATAACTAAAACTTGCTTATTACTTAATACTTATAAATACCTAAAATTGAGAAAATCACTTCATATGAAACTAATATTAGTCTCTATATCTATTTTTTATATTCCTTTCTATAATACTCCTAACTATTTTTAGTAAATCCTTTTCTATATTATAGAACTTTAAGATACGTAACAAGTAACTCTAGCTATCTAAAACTATAATTATAACAGCTAAATATAAGCCTTCAACAACTCTTCGTTAGTTTTCTCTTCTTCTCTATCCTATTTTCTTTATTGAGGAATTAACCTTTATACTATAGCATAAATAACTTAAACTACTTCTAATACTTTATGAAAGGATAAACCTCTATGCTTTTACTTTATTTACTTCAGAACTACTAAGGGTAAAAAGGTAAGATAAATTTAGATTTATAAAGTGATCTTTATACGATTTATTTCTATAGAAATATTATAGGATGTCTTATTACTTTTATTAGAATAATAGAAATAGAAGTTCTTTATATATTAGAATAAATCTAATATCCTCTTATAAGGTATGATTTATTAATATATAGCGTATGTATATAAATACTTCTAAAATTTAATTAAAAGTAAAAAGAGAAAGATTATATGAAGTTATAAAATTTAAAATTTATAAAGTGTAAAAAAGAAAGATTTTTAAGATATCCTTTCTTGAAATATAGGTAAGATTCGCTTGAGTTTCACTAAGTTTAAAAGCTTATTACAAATATCAGCTATATTATCTTCTATATCTATATAATAGATAAAGATATTTTTATTTCTAATAAAATCTTTTATAAAGTGATATCTTATATCTATATATTTAACATGCTTTTAAAATTTAAATCTATCATTTAGTTTTTTTACTATTAGATTACCTATAAGAATCTTAGGCTTTTCAACGTTAGATAATCCTGATTTTAAATTCATATAATTATAATTATAATATAGATAAGTTACTTCTTTATAGGTATCTAATAGAACTATATATTTAACTTCATAAGTAGATAAAGCTATTATATTTTATTTTATAATAGAATAACTTATAATATTACTATTTCCTTTTGAATAGAAAATATAAAAAGAAGTAGACTTTCTATTATTTAGACTTCCTACTAAATCTAAGTTAATATATCCTAGAATATTCTTAATAGAAAATATATCTTTAAAATTTTAAGTAAATCTATATTTTTCATTATTATTTAAATAATATTATATATGTATAAAGTTAAAAAATGATTTTTATCTAAATTTTGAGTAAATAAAGAATACGCTATCATTTTAAAAGTAACATTAAGTCAAATATTTAGAATTAAATATAATAAAGCTTCTATTTCCTATTAAAACTTTAAAATATCTTCATTTAAAGCTTTTCCTTTATTTTCAAGTAATTTCGAGTGATTATCTATAGGAGTTTTAAATTAATAAATAGCTTTTCTTTAAATTTTCTACTTACTATCTTAATATATTCATTCAGATTAATAGTAATTAATGTTTCTTTTTAACTTATAGATAAACTATAACTGAGAAAGATAGAAGGTTTTCCTAGCCTTTGTATTTTTATTTTTTATTTCAAAGAATTATATATATCATTAGCTATTTTTGAATTATTTATAGTTAGCATTATATTGTCAATATAATAAGCAAATATAGCTATATAGGGGTTTGTATCTAAAATAAAAACTACTTTATTCTAAGAGGGAATAATAAATTCTATTAAATAAAGTCAGATAATTATACTAAAGTTGAAAACTCTATTTCAGACTATATAATACTTTATTTAATAGATTAATAGAAGTATAGGTTTTATTATTTATATAAGTATTTATACTTATATTTAGATTAAATTCTAAAGAATTCTTTTCTATATGAGAATAAAATCTAGCTAGTAGATAAATATATATAGGTTTATTAACATTAGTATGAATAAATGCCATAGTAATATTATATTGTATTAAAATCTATCTTAAATGGATAGAAAGAATTATTATATATTCCTAACTTTCAGGCGTATTAGTAATACTAAGGGCTTTAAATAATTAATATCTAAATATTAATTATAGCTTTAAGTTACCTGTTTAGCTTTAAATATAGTCTCTTTGTTTATATTATTTAGTTTTAATTTATAAACCTATTTACTACTTAGAATATTAATATCCTTAATATTAATAGTAGATAGAGGTATTACTTTCTAATTATTTATAGATTTTATTTGTTCTATTTCTTGTATTATAGGTAGAATCCAGTTTCAATATTTTGGGGATTCAAATACTCAAATAAAAGAAATAGGTTTTTCTATTTTATTACTAATAAAATATAGGAAGTTTAATTATTCTTATTAGTATTTCTTATATAACTTTATATAACTATTTAAACTGGGATAGGTTAAAATAGTAAAAAGTATTCTCTTTAAAGGTTTTCTAGTCTTTTTTAGCTTCGTCTGATATAGTAGGTAAATTGATACATAGGTTGGACTTTCCCTAAATATTATTATTATTTTCTCTATTAAATTCTAATACTTCAATATTTTTAGTTATTTCAATATTTGAATTTTCGTCTGGAACTTTCTAGTTATTTCTTGAACTTCAGTGGGTGGATTTATGAAAGAGTTATTATTATTATTATTTTAATCTATACTGGAAATAGAATCATCTGGATTTAAAATAAGATTATGATTAGGTTGACTAGACTTATAATTATTCGAATTCTTTCTTCAAATTAATAAATAAAAGTAACTCTTTTGCTAAAGTATAACAAGTACTTTCCAGGATTTCTATATCTCTAGACTATATAGCTTATTTTTGATTAAAATTCTAAATTTTATAGGTATTATTTCTATAGGTTATAATAGTTCTTTTATAAGCTCTTATATCTAATTTTGTGGTATTAAGACTTTTATTTGTATAATAATAGAAGCTACTTTATATTCAAATGTTATTAATATTAGGTCTTATTTTATTTTTTAATTTATAAAGAGTCTTGAAATTTATAGGATCATGAAAAAATCTATTATATATATATAGAAGCTATTAAGTACATCCCCCTATAAATGATAAGGTAAATTTAAGTAGTAAATTAGAATTCTAATTTTATTTATGAGAGTTCTTATTACTCTTTCTATTAAACTATTAGGTTCATAAGTATAGAGAAGTCTAATATTATGAATAATACTAGAATAAGAGTCAATATATTTTATCTCTTTATTAGTAGACTCATTACTTCTATTAGTATTAAATTGTTTTATTTCTTTTTATTATTATTATTTACCAACCTTTTAAATTTTAGAAAGACTTTAGAAACTACTTTAGCTAATTTATTTCTAGTACAAATCCCTAAGTAAACCTAGTTAACTTTTGAACAAATAAAATAAATCAATCAAATCTATTATATATTAAAGGAGTTACAAATCAAAATATAAATCTAAACTAACATAATTTAAATATTGAAGATTCTATTTCTGCTTTTTATTACTTTTATTCATATCATCAATAAAGCCTTTTTAATATAGATTTCATAAATAGAAAGAGTATCTATTTTATTTATTCTATAAGATAAATTTAAAGTATTATTTTTCAAACTATTTATTGCTTTTATATTAATATAACCTAAACAGTTTCCTAAAAGCTAAATAATCTATAATATAGTAGTAGAAAGAATAATATCCTTTTATTAAATAAAAATATTAAATTTATATAACTTATTCTTATTAGATTTTACTATTAAAATAGAATAGTTTTCTATACTACATAGTATAAGTTTCCTCTCGAAGATTGATATAATTCCTATACTATCAAGTTTACTTTGAGATAATAAATTAATTCTTAATTCTAAAGTATAATAAACTTTTTTTAATATAAAAGTTTGACTTTGTATAGATATTTTCAAATCTCCTATTATTCTAATTATAAGGTATATAGTACTTCCCTATTCAATCTATTTTAAAACTGGTTTTATATTAAATAAAATAGATTTACTTTTAATTATATAAATAGCAGTAGTAGTATTTAGGTAAAAAAGAATATTTGTATAATTCTCTCTTTGAATTAAACTCCTGGAAGGTCTAGTAATCTATTGATTTATAAAAATACTTAGAGTTTTATTATTATTATTATTTCCTTTTATAAAGGATTCTTAGATAATTCTTACATTTTTCAAACTATCGTCTATTTAAAAAATATATCAAAATCTATATCTTTAGAAATAAATTCTTTAGAGTTAGAAATTCCTTTATCTTTATCTTCTAATAATCTATCTTCTATTTTATTATTTTCTTTAGTTCTAGCTGAAGTAATATTAATAGATTCTGAATTCTTCTTTTCAGAATTTTTCTCATTTGTATTATTATTTTAGCTAGGATATTTGTCTACTAATTTAGCATTTTTTCTAGATGAAAGTAAATATAGGTTTCTTCAGTATAAATATTTTTCTGATACTTTTTATAAAAGCTTCTTTTTTATTTTTATAGGGTTTCTTAGTAATTCTAAAATTCTTCTTGGTCTGAGTATTTTTAATATAATTAATTAAATTATTCTTTCTTCTTTTAGATTTATTTAATAAACTAGAAAATAAAAGATCTAAAGTATAGATTGTTTTGTTAGACTTAAAGCTTTGAGTTATAAAACTAATGAAATCCTTATAATTAGAATTAAAGCTATTTAAGATATAAATATAACTATTTATTTAGATGATTCTAATTTATTATTATATAGATTATTAGTTAATTATTTAATTCTATTAAGAAATTCTTCTATACTACTAAAGTTCTTTAAAGTAGTATGAGAAAGTTCTTTATAGGTTAAGAATCTGTTAGTAAATCCTAAGGGCTTATAGAGTTGTTTTAAATATTTAAATATTTGAAAAATATTTATATTATGTTTTATAATTTAAAGAGGGCTATACTTATAATATAATTATATATAATATAGAGATCTTTTATTTTTATCCTTATTTCTAGAAGTAATAGATTTAGTAATTTTTTTAAAGGTATTTTTATTAATAAGTAAAATCTTAATATAAATAGAATAGATCTCATAATTACTACTTCCTACTAATTCAGAAATAACAATCTTTCTATAGTTAGCTATTTTATTAAAATAAAATAAATTACTGAAATATATATTTATAAAGGGTTTGGTTTAAGAAAAAGATAAAAGTCTTATAATATATAAGAGAAAAAGGATGGTACTTTCTAAAAAGATAAAGATAAAAGAATAAAGTCCTTTTTCTCTATTTGAAATAAAGATATGACTTAAAGAACAAATCTAAACATCAGAGATTTAAATCTCGGTATTGTTCTTTTTTTAAATGAATTCAATGTTTCTTCTTTTATACAATTAATTGAAAGTCGAAATGAAATTCGAGATAAAAGCAGTTGATCTTCTATATATATTAATCTTTTTACTATTAAAATAGTCCAAAACTAAAAAAAGGATATAAACTTAGAGGTAATTTGAAATAGTAATCAGTTAAGAATAAATTTCGAATATCTAAAGAATTAAAAAAAGCTGAAATAGGAGGAAAAGCTAGATTTCTAGGTATTTATATAATTTATTAAATGAGCTTGCCGTTTTATAAAAATAAAGTAATTCTAATAAGGTATTCAATTTCTATAGAAGTAGTAAGAATGTAGAGATTGTTATAGATTTTATTGTAATATCTAATATTTATAAATAAGTGAGAAGGATAACTTTCTAATAAATAAAGTATAGAATCTTAAGGTTAAGAAGGGTTAGGCTTATAATCTATTAGTATAAATAGAGAGATAGGTAAATTAAGAGTTAAGTTATTACTATAGATACTTATGAAATAAATAGAAATATAATATATTGAAAGTTGTTTTCTTAATATAAAGACTTATCTAATATATTTGTATTAATAATAGTTGAGTAGAGGGAGAAATAGTGATTTAATTAATAATATAATTAACTATTTCTAAGTCTTATTTATAGGGATATTAAGGTCTTTATTTAGAGGGTTTATTTCGGAATTCTAACTATACTATTAGAGTTCTAGCTATATTACTAGAGTTCTAGCTATAAGTATAGTATATAGGTTACTATAGCTATAATATATAAAGTATTATAATTATAATATATATACCTTGGTATAATATATAGGTTATTATAACTATAGTATATAATACGTTATAATTATAATACATAGGCTAAAGTATAACGCATACTATAGTATAGTTATAATATATTCACTATTATAGCTATAGTATATAGAATACTATAACTATAGTATATATAGCTTGAACTACTTCTAGTACTTTATAAAAAGATAAACCTCTATACTTTTACTTTATTTACTTACGAACTACTAAGAATAAAAAAGTAAGATAAGTATATATTTAGATAGCGATTTTTGTACAATTTCTTTATATAGAAATATTGTAGAATCTCTTATTACTTCTATTAGAATAATAGAAATAGAAGTTCTTTATATATTGGAATGCATCTAATATTACTAATATAAAATATAATTCTACTCCTAAAAGTTTTAAAAGAAAGATTAATAATGTAAATAGTAAAGTAAAAGTCATACTAATTCAAATTTATAAACATATTAATCAAGTTAAATAAAACTATACTTCTTTATAGAAGACTTATGAAAGTATATATAATAAAGTATTAGAAATATTAAGAAAGGGAATATTCTAAAGTATAATTAAAGTAGTTAATAATAATAATAGCCTTAGTAGCTTTATACTAATTCTATTTATCTTTAAAGTATACCTATATGTCAATATAATATTATTACTATTTCTAGAAATAATAAAATATATAGTAATTAACTATAAAGTAATAGAGGAAATATATAAAACTTATATATAATATAAAGTTTCAGATATTTGAAATATATATAATAGCCTCTTTATATCATCTATCTACTAACTTCTACTATAGTTAGATATATATATCTATTAAAAATATTAGAACTAGATTAAACCCTTTAGGCTTATTTTATTTAATAGTAAGATATATATTATAAATATAGAAATAAGCCTAATATCTTCTAAATAATAAGAATTGAATTATATTACCAACCTTCAATCAAAAAGAATATTTATAAAAATCCCTATAATAATAAAACTAAAAGACGTCTACTTAAAAAAGTAATTATAACAATAATACCAAAAGAAAAACTAAAATAATAAAGATACCTATATGAGAATAATATATTTATTATAAAGGCTAACCTCTCTAATACTATATATTATGATATTTGATGTATAATAGAAAAACTAGAGGTATAAGTTAAAACTATTAATTTCTACTAATATAGTTTTATTATGGTATCAACTAAGTTTGTAAAGGATTTTATACTAAAGAATAAGAAGTCCTATTAGTGAAAAGAATATTATATCTAAAGTATTTTAATATCTAGAAATATAGGTAAATAAGGATTTTAAGCCTTAGGTTTATTAATAAAAGTAGGAATACTAGTAATATATTATATAAGAAGTTATAACTAGTAATTAAGAGACTTAGTAATTAGGAACGGATTAATACTTTTATATAATTACTAGTAATATAGTAAATGAAGTATTATTCTATATTAATACTATTAGTAATACTAT
Organism: Colletotrichum spinosum; assembly: GCA_004366825.1. Classification (NCBI taxonomy): domain Eukaryota; kingdom Fungi; phylum Ascomycota; class Sordariomycetes; order Glomerellales; family Glomerellaceae; genus Colletotrichum; species Colletotrichum spinosum. The sequence goes on along the minus strand of QAPG01000218.1, from coordinate 5,243 downwards.
ATTGTAATAAATATATAGAAATCTATTTCTAGAATATTATTTAAATATATATATAAGCTAGAATATTACTAAATTACCTTATTCTAATAAAACTACTTATTAGCTTATAATAAGTATACCTAGAGAATACTGTTACTATTATTATCCAGCTATTGTATAGCTTTATAGAGTTAAATATATATTAATATATAATATATTCTAATTACTATAAAGAGAGACTAAAGATAGAAATCTTATTATATAATTTAGATTTTATAATCTCTTAAGTAAATAACTTATACCTTAATATTATAAATATATAGATAAATAATAGTTTTAGCTTCTATTTATTTAAGTTTAATGATAAAGAAGAAAAAGAAGTCTAGTCAGTAGGATTGATAGTAAAGCTAAAGTTTATACTTATAAATAATACACCCCTTATTCTTAGTAGAAATATAATAACTCTTAAAGATAATAACAATATGATTCTTACTTAAAAAAGCTAAAATGAAGAAATTCGATTTATTAATTATACTTCTAATAATATAACATTAATATATAAAACAATAAATATAAGAGGTATATATAACTTTTAAATACTAATTAGAAAAATATTTTAACTTCTCTACTATAATTTAATATTCAAATTTAATAGAAGAAAGTTTCAAGAAACTTGATAAATATTTTATATGGTAGATAAATAAGTTAGAATAAGGTCTAATATTTATTTCTACTAATATTAAAGAGATAAAACTCTATATTTCTATCAATATAGTTTCTATTAATAATAAAGATATAATATCCTAATTAGGATTTATTATTATCTTAGAGATAGAGGGAAATAATAAAGATAATAATATTTTCAAATTTAAAAATGATATTATCTATTCTTTTCTACTAAATTAAAAAGAATTATATAAAATATGTTAACTTCTAAAGTCTATAATATAACTATAAGAGTTAATATAAGAATTATAATTCCTATTACTGTCAGGTAAATAATTAAATATCTAAAGATATTAGTAATACTAATAATAGTTTATATAAATTCTTATTTCTTCTATAAGGATTTTATTAAACTAAGTAATATTAAAAAGAAGTACTTCATAATTAATATTATAGTATTCTAATAATTATATAAGTAAGAAGAGATCCTCAAGATCTATTAGATTAATAATAAAGATAACTTTATAAATAGTATAACTAAGAAATCTAATAGCCGAACTCTTAAAGAATCTATAACAATAAATAAGATAATAATATAAATAGAAATATAAGTTATAATAACTACTATTGATAATAAGAAAAAGGGATAAGAGTAAAAGGAAAGTATATAGGATAATAAAAAGAAAATATATAAAATAATAGTAAGAAAGTAATAAAGAAAGAGAGAAATATATTATAATAGGAACTTAAAATACTTAATATAGTATTGAATAAAAAGCGTATTTCTATAGAGAAATACTATTTATGGTATCTTTATAGTGTTTTAGCGTAATTAAAAGGATTTATATAATTAGAGGTAATTTTGAATTGATTTTACATTTTATACTATTTTTATATTTTATACTACTTTTACGTTTTATACTAATTTTAACATTTTATATACTTTAGCTATAAAAGAGAATATTATTAATATTACGTTAAATATAGTACTAAGGTAGCTAAAATTATAGTAATAGGTAATCAAGTAGTTAACTTATTTATTTAAACTAATAAGAATAAAAGGATTGTTATATAGATCGATCCTTATAGTATTTAATATATATATATATATACTGTAATTTAGATATAGATATTATAAATGGAAACAACTAGATATACACCGTTTACGCAATCAATCGATTATAACGTTTACTAGTTGTAAACCAATATTAAGAGAAGAGAAATCTTTCTCTTAAGTATTCTTACTACTTTAAAATTTCTCAATATCTTCAAAATAAAGATTTCTCTTTTTAATAAATAATTCAACTAATAGTCTCATAATTAGATTTATAAATACTCTATATAAATCTTATTTTCAATAAGTCTTTATCTTATGAAATCTAGAATTTAGATGTTGAAAATATTTTAGAGAATAGGAATTTAAATCTTATAGGAACTATAAGTATTTAGAATCTAGCTTATTAAGTATCTAATATATCTTTTTTTAACTTTACATAGTTTTTATATAATATTTTATTTACCGAATTCCTTAAACAGGTATATTTAATACTTATAAATAAACATCTATAGTAGTACTTATATAATAATAGGAAATAAATGAACTAATATCAATAGAATTAAAGACAAAATTATAATATGAATAAAATATAATATACCTATTAGAATATATTATGATACCTTATTGTAGAGAAGTTAACATAATAGAAGTAGGAAAAAAAGAAAGCCTTACTATTATCTATATAATACTTCTAAAGCTAATGAGAACCTACTTAGGAGTAAAAATAGGACGAAATACAAGACTATTTTTAATATATAAAAGAAGAACAATAAGTATAGTAACATTTTAAACTAGAAGTATCTATGAAATAGAATAGAAATAGTCATTATAATACTAAACTATAATAGAAAACTGTAGTAGGAAAATAGAAGTATAATGACTCTTAATACTACTTTTCTTATTAGTATTTAATACTATAAGGGTAATAATATATTTATTGAATATAATTAAGTAGTTAACCTAGTAGTTAGTTATATATGGCTTAAAAGTAATAGCAAAAAGATATAAGCTTTACTTATATTTACTCTTTGACTTTAGATATTTATAATAAAATTAACTTTATTTCAATATAAAAGTCTAGAGGAAACTACTTGTATTATACTTAAAGTAATAATAAAGGTAAATTGAAATAATAATATTAGAAAGTCGATTCTCCTTACAATTGGAATTACGCTTAATAATATAACTATTATAAGTATAAGTAGTAGGTTTAAAAGAAGTATAGTAGTAAAAGGTTATCATTAAGAAGTCTAAAACTCAAAGTATTAATAATAGATATCATAATAGAAAGAATATAAAAAGAGAGGTATAAATAAAAGAATAATAATACAATACTATTATAATAGATATAGAATAAAGAATTATATAATTCTAAAGAGAAGAAAGTTGGACTATATAATTAGATAAGAAAGAAACTTCTTATAAGTTGATAGAAAGAAAGATATAATATAAGATTACTCAATATAAATATATTATACGCTTCCTCATTAGTAGGACTATTTAATATTAATAGTACTTGAACTTTCTTATTAATAGGACTTTTCGAACTTAAAGGTATTTAGGAGAGGTATTGTAAGTAGATTTTTCTAATTAACTAGATTCATTTAAATAACTAGAAGTTAGTAGTATATTGTTAATACTATTAATACTAAATATTACTATAGTAATAAGGTAGAAGAATAAGAGAGAGATACATTATATATCCAAGCTTTAAAGTTTATATAACATATTACTATTAGAATTCTATATAACTACTATCCGTATAGTTTATTAAAAAGTTTTCACCTTAAGTATAAACTCTTCAAGTTTATTATAACTTTATTTAAATACTACTAAAACATCTCTTATAACTAACCCCTAATAATTATTAATATGAAAAAGAAAAAGACTTCATCTTTATATTAATAATAATTCTCTCTAGAAATATAAGAAAACTATAAACTTCTAGAGTTCTTCTTAAGATGTTACTATTATAATATAAAAGATTACTAAACACTATAGAATACCTTTAAGAGTTTTAAAACAGTATTTAATATCTTATATACCAAAAGTATTTATATGTAGATTTCTTCATTAATATTAATATAGATAAATGTATTTATCACATTATGTTATAAGAACTCAAAATTGAAATATATAGTGGTTATTATAAATACTCTAGATCATATTCTTATAAGTATTATTATATAAAGAGTATATTTATTTTTAAATTATTGGTTTATTCTTTTAACTTAATAAGCTTCTTATTTCAATAATTACTTACATTTATCAAATTTATAAGTAGAAGCTCAATAATATCTAAAGACAATTTAGCTTCTTATAATTGACTTATTACTTTTAGTTTATAAGTTTCAAATTTTATAACTTCTTAGAAACACTTCTTTAAGTTCTTAAAATTTTTAAATTAATAGATAAATATTTTAGATGTTCATATTCTTTTTATATAGTTTAAATATTCTTTCTAACTTATAAATTATTGATAGGATATTAAGAAAAGAAGTAATCCTTATTAATATATACTTTGAAAACTGAAAGACTTTGTTGTATATTTTAATAACTAGGATCTTTCTAATAGTATATATAATTTCTCTTAATTCTGTTTCAACTTGTTTAAATTATTCAAAGATAAGAAATAACTGGTTGAATAACTAAAATACTACTTATATCTCTTTTTGTCTATTTAATATCTTAATAGTTTTATTATTATTTACTTTTGATTATTTATTTTGGAAAAGGTCTTAATTTAGTTAGATTTGAAATATCTATTTGATAATATAGTTAGCTTTATATAAACCTTTGAATCTCTATATATTTGATATTTTATTGAGAGGACTATTTTCAAAGATACTTATAGAATAAGCCTTATTATAAACAAGATTTATAGCTATTCCGTCTCCTTATATTTCTTTTTAATACTTCTTGAAAAATTATTATAAAGCTTATGAGTTCTAAAATAAAAAGAAGAACAAATTGAATTTCAAATATTATTTTAAAATAAATAGGTTTCCCTTTGATATTCCAAGTATTTATTTATTTGATATTTAATATAATTAGAAACAATTTGATAATTTCAACTATTTCCGTATTAATATCTTATGTAATAAATATATTCTCTAATTATTCTATAATTCTAATAGTTCTCTTTCAATTGTACTCAAAGTTTATTTAAAATATCTTATATATAAGCTGTTTAAAACTATTATTCAAGAATGCTTTCTTATTAAATATTATATTTTAAGTTATACCATCTTCTTTTTAGAGAAAGTCTTAGATTGTGGAAGAATTATTTTGAGTATAATCTATTAGGAATCTTAATAGAACTTTTAATGTAAATGTCGAATATTAATTCTATTTTAATTAACGGTTTTAAATTATCATTTAGATTTAAGACTTAAAGACTTTTGAGTAAGAGAAGTCTAGAGTAAATATATAAGCATTCTTGTCTGTTTAGCAATATTAATAGAACTATTTATATAATATCTTCTAATTTTATAAGATTAAAGAAGTATAATTATATATATATATATATATATATATATAT